>JALJVW010000712.1:0-10134 GCA_024865655.1 Emberiza elegans | reverse complement strand
TGGAGACCATTGTGACACTGCAAGGCCTCATGGAATCATGGAGACCATTGTGACACTGCAAGGCCTCATGGAATCATGGAGACCATTGTGACACTGCAAGGCCTCATGGAATCCTTGGGGCCATTGTGACACTTTCTTGGACCTTCAGAACCTGGGGGCCATTGTGACACTGTAGGACCCATGGAACCTTTGTGAAAGTGCCCTTGGCCTTCTGTCACAAGCCTCAAAAGGGAGGAACACAGAACCTTCTGGCTGCCCTAAAACCAAGTGACACAGAACAGGTCTGGCTGCTTTGGCCTCCCGTGGGCCACCTGACTGGTCCAGCACCTTGTGTTGAGGGCTCTTCTCATCTGCTGCTGAAACACTGGGGCTCCATTAACTTTCCTTCCTATGGAAAAGAACTGTCCTTCTCCTCCAGGCACCCATAACCAGAACTGGGATTCCACCCCAAATTCCCTTCTGTCAGGCATTGTTCCCCAGCAATATTGCCAGGACAAGTCTGTCTGGCAGTGGTTTCACAAGGGTCACCTCTCATCTGTGCCCAAAACCCTGGGGAAGGCTCTGTGCTTTCCATCCTATGGAAGAGAACTGTCCTTCCTGGCCAGGTGCCCATGGCCAAATTTGGGTTCCATCTCCAACATTCCCAACTGTGGCAGACTGGAGGAGCCTGTGGAGGGCTGAATGTGTGCCAAAGGCAGAGCTCAGCTGCCCTTGGGGGCTGCAGGAACAGTCCAGCCCAAAGAGCCTCCATGGCTGTGCTGGGGACCAAGGCTGGAGGAGGAAATGCAGGGCTGCTGAGGGATGGGAGGGATGGAATTCCAGCAGACCCATCAGCTTGCAAGATGCTCTGGTCTCCTCAGCTCCTCTCTGAGAGATGCCGATCCCAGCTCGGCACCTCAGGGCACTGGGGCCCTACAAGGAGAACTGCCTGTTCATGGGCACACAACTGATGTCTGCCTGGAAAGGGGCACCGGTTTTAATACCTGATAGTTTCATCATATATGAGCAAATCTTTATTATCTGGGTCACTTGAGTACTTTGAAGAAACGGCCAAATTTTCTCACCAGGAACAGGAATTTCCTTGATATACTTTTTTCTTTTACTGATGGCAGGAGAAGAAATATTGATCTTCCCCTCTACCTGCACCACTAACATTCAGTGTAATATTTCAGGACCCTCTTCCTTGTTTCCAGCTCTCCTGGCTAAAAGGCCATTTCTATGGACATCTCTTCATTTAGAGCAGCTGCATCTATGCCTTTCCTGTTGCTCCCAGATTTCCTCCTGCAGCTGTTCACTGGTAATTCCAACACATCGCCCTTGAATTGATTCATGCTTTGAGCATCAAGCAGTTGCCCAATCCTTCAGAAGTTTAAATAGCTCCTTACTCAGCATTTTATTTGCATTTTTATCTTTCATATTGCCTCTTCTCATGTCTTTGTCTAAAATCCTTTCTGTATGGCAAAGCCTTATGGATGGTGGAAATGTCAGATGCCACTGGGATGTCACAAGGAGCTGAGGGAAGGGTTTTAGTTTATTAAATTTAAACATGTTCACATTTTTTTGTGTGTGGCAAGAAGAAAAGCCTTTCTGTGCCTCTGAGTCTCTGCAGTTCCTGGTCCCTCCAAGGACACAGACCTGATAAGTTGTGGTTCCCACTTCAATGGCTGCACTACGACCTCCCTCCATGGCCAGAGCAGAGCTCCCTTGTCCCAGAAAGTCCCTGGACCTGGAGGGATGAAGGAAACTGGACAGGCTGTGGGGATCAGGGGCAGGGCAGAGCCAGGGAGAAGAATGACTTTGGCATTTGATGGAGCTGTGCCTTCCCTTGGCTTTGCTGGCTGACAGGAAATGAACATCCCTCTGTGTCTCGGGCAGCTCCTTCTGCAGGGAAAGAAGGTGGGAGTTGGAGCCAAGGAGCTGAAACCTGCAGGTGCAGCCCGGGCTGGAGGGAGCTCAGAGTTGCACAAAGCTGCTCTGAGTGCCAGGGCTTGGATGGGGGAAATGGTGGGGAGAGGGTTGGGACAGAGTCTGATTGATTGTCAGCCATGAAGGGTCTTGATTTTCATATCCATTCAAAAGGCACGAGGAGGATTGACTTGGATTCAGTGTCAATTGGAGATTGCACATATCCATGTATTACAGGAAGAAAAACCTCTTCAGGACCTAAAAAAATTTTCTCACTGTCTTTTAAATATTATATATTCAGTTTAAATACACCTCAAGCCCCTGGAGCAGTAAAATTCAGCAGCAGCCTCTGCAAGTTGCTGAGGATGTCAGCAGCCCCCACTGAGCCAGCCCTGCCCAGAGACCGTGGGGGAATGGGCAGACAAGGAGAGCGTCCCTGGGGCTGGGCAAGCAGCACTCAGAGGCACCAGGGGCTGCCAGCTGGGAAATGGAGCTGGGAAAGCCCTGGGAAAGCTGGGCCAAGCAGGACACACAAGCCCTGACCCCCATGCCCCAAACTATTCTCTCCATGAAACATTTTAAAGGAATTACAATTCTTGGTGTCCTTTGTATTGGATTGACTGGAAGAATACCAGCATGAGATTCTCAGGAGGTCAAAACAACCAAACAGCATTCATTAGAAACTTTAGAAAATCAGACAAATGTGGGCAAAGGTACATTCTAACATTCAATCAGCAAAACACACTTCTCAAAGCATTCACTTGGACCATTCAACTTCAGAATCTCTGAGCCCATTCAATTTTAAGTTAATCAAAATGTGCAGAGAGAAAGAAACGGAAGAAGTAGACACAGAAAGAGAGAAAGACAAATAAGATACAGAGAAGCACCCCCACCTGGATTCCAGTGTTTTTCAGATGGCAATTCCAAGAGGAGGGAGGGTCAAGATGTGTGCTTGCCTTGTGGTCAGCCTTAAATACCCCTTGGTCCTCCTGGGCCCTTCCCCCAGATGGGACTTGGGGTCATTTTTTCCCTCAGGAGCTGGGCTGGGGGATGCAGAGGTGGCTGTGGAGCATTGCCTGTGCTGTGCCAGGGACTGGCAGACACTGCGGGGCTGGGATGGAGGCTCTGGGGGGATTGGGGTTCCAGGGCAGGGCAGGGCTGGGCTCACAGGGCAGGGCAAGGCTGGACCTGCCCCTTCCTCCCCCCACACATGAAATTATTCAAGCCAACAATCACCTCCAGTTTATCACAATAGGCAGTGTTGGAAACGGAAGCCAAATTTGGCCATGGGCACCTGGCCAGGAAGGACAGTTCTCTTCCATAGGAAGGAAAGCACAGAGCCTTTCCCAGGGTTTTGGGGACAGATGAGAGGTGATCCTTGTGAAAGCACTGCCAGACAGACTTGTCCTGGCAATATTGCTGAGGGAACAATGCCTGGATAGAAGGGAATTTGGGGGTGAAATCCCAGTTCTGGTTATGGCCTGGAGGAGAAGGACAGTTCTTTTCCATAGGAAGGAAAGCACAGAGCCCCATTGTTTCAGCAGCAGATGAGAAGAGACCCCTCAACATGCCAAGGTCAGCTGGACCAGTCAGGTGGCCCACGGGAGGCCAAAGCAGCCAGACCTGTTCTGTGTTCCCTTGGTTTTATGGGGCCCTGAGGTGTCACAAGGGGCACCTTGGTTCCATGGGGTCCCACAGTGTCACAATGGCCCCCAGGTTCCTGAAGGTCCCGCAGTGTCACAATGGCCCCAAGGATTCCATGAGGCCTTGCAGTGTCACAATGGTCTCTGTGGTTCCACAGGCCCCACAATGTCACGTCACTCCTCTGTTCCATGAGCCCCAGCAATGTCACAATGGGCCTTTGGACCATGGGGGTTGGTGGTGTCACAATGGTCTCCGTTGGCTCCACGGTGTCACAATGCAGCATTGATGACAGGCGGCCTCTGTGTGTCACCCTGGAGCTTTGGTTCCATGAAGCCCTGCAGTGCAGTGTCACAATGGTCCCCTGGACCACTGTTTCTGTACAGTGTCACAATGCCACCACCCTGATGCTCACAAAGGCCTGGGTGCCCTGCAGTGTCACAATGGTCCCTTGGTTCCATGGTGCCCCCAAAGTCACAATGCTTTGCTTGGTTCCATGGGCCCCTGTGTGTCACAATGGTCTCCATGATTCCATGAGTCCCCTCACAGCCATGCCCCTTGGTTCCATTGGCTGATTCCAGTGGTCTCTCAATGGTCTTGATTCCATGAGTTCCCTGGTGCCATGACAGCCCCTTTTGGTTCCATGAGGCCCAAAGGACCTTGAAGTGTCTCAATGGTTTTCCAAAGTGCAAGGTTCCCCAGGTTCCATGGAGTTCCATTGAGGCCCTGTAGTGTCAAAATGATCCCTGGTTCCATGGAGGTGTGACAGCATGTCCCAATGTCCTTGGTTCCATGAGGCCCAGCAAATGTCACAGTGGTCTCCATGGCCCATCAGGCCCCACAGTGTCACAATGGTCCCTTGGTCTCAGGGCCCCACAGTATCACAATGGTCCCTTGGTTCCATGGGCCCTGTGCTGCTGCATTCCCCTCCCTTCTCAGGCCGCCCTGCCAGCTGAGAAATGCTCCTGGGCCTCGGCCTTGGCCAACAGCCCCTGGGCTCAGCTCCTCTGCAGCTCATCACAAACACTGTCTGCTCCAGGCACTGCTGCTGCCCAACCAGCTCCTGGTTCCTTAGCAGCAGCCCTGGCAGCTGTTTCTGTGCCCCTGCGTGGCACAACATCCCTGTTCTCACCCTGCCAAAGAAAGCTGCTGGTGCCAAGTGCGGCCAGGATGAACCATGGCTGGGACTGAAGCCCCTCTCTTGGGGCCCTGCAAGCAGCGCCTCCAAAAGGAGCCCTTGCAGCTCTCCTGGGCCAGCCACTCCCTCGGAGTGGGGCCTCTCCCAGCCGGGAACTCTCCCGTTTGCTGCACTCGGGGATCCTGAACAAGGACGGAGCCTGGGCCCATCCCCCCACTCCTCCAGGCTCAGCCCTTTCCTGCTGGGAGATGCCAAAGCATCCTCAGGGAGCATTCCCTGCCCTCAGGGAATTGCTCACAGGTGCCTTGCACTGACTCTTGGTGTCTGTGTGCACACAGGAGTGCCTGTGCTGGGAAATGTGGCACAAATGCTGCTCTCTGAGGGCTTGGAGTGCCTTGAGAGCTGAGCCAGTCAGGCCTGTAAGTGAGGGTGAGTCACAAGCTGTAAGCTGAGTTCAATGCTGCTAAGAGTTGTTCTTTTGCTAAGTTGTTAAGTTTAATAGAATTTATAAGCTAAATTGAATATTGTTAAGTTTTATTCCTCTGTGAAATCAGTCAGTTTTAGGTTACAAGTAAGGTTAAATACTGTTAAGTGCTGTTCTTTGCTAAATGCTGAAGTCTAAGGTATCAAGGCCTGTTCCTTTGAGTTTTAGTTCATTTCTTCTTTGTGACTGGACAGTTTTAGTTTTTCTGGTTTGATTGCCTGGATTGTTTTTTGTTGTTGTTTGTTTCCTTGGTGTGCCTGAAGTGCCCAGTCAGGAGCAGAGTGACTCTTGTCAAGGAACTGTGTGGTGCTGTACCTTAATATTAAATCTGGATTTTGCTGATCCCTTGCTGGGGATTTTTTCAGCACTTTCAGCCCCTTATTTGTAAGAGGTGAAGGAGCCCTGGCCCAGGCTCTGGCCCTGGGGGACACGGGGACGCTGCCGGGGGGTCCCTGTCCCCCTGTGCCACCCCCAGGGCCCCGGCCCCCCGGCCCCGTGTCAGGCTCTGGGCTCGATCTCGTGGAACATCCTCTGGGGGAGGCTGCGGGGCCGGGGGGACCCGGGGGGACAGGGGACCCCGCTGTGCACGAGCAGGGTTGGACTGCTCTGGGGGAACTGTGAGGGGGGCCGGGGCAGAGGGACCTCCCCAGTGACCTCACACAGCCCCTGCGATGTCACAGAGCCATCTGTGATTCCACAGAACCACCTATGATGTCACACAGGCCATGTGATGTTACAGCCCAGGATGGGATGAAACAAATCCCCCATGTGATGTCACAGAGCCAATGCTGGGATATCACTCTGGGGTGTCACACACCTGCATTCTGATGTCACAAATCACCCCTGGATGTCACTGTCAGTTATGTGATGTCACAACCGGTTCTGTGATGTTACTCAGACACCCAGTGATGTCACAACCCAGTCTGATGTCACAGAGCCACCCTCCATGATGGTACAGTCTGCTCTATGGCCTCACACCCTACTCTGTGATGTCACAGCCACCTCTGCAATGTCACAAGTCCCTCAGTGATGTCACACAACCCTCTCTGTGATGCCATACTGCCACTCTGTAACGTCACAGCACACACTATGACCTCACAGCCTGCTCTATGATGTCACACAGACCCTCTCTATGATGCTGGAGCTGCTCAATGACCTCACACAACAAACTCTGTCATGTCAGAGCCCAATCTGTCACCTCTCACAGCCCACTCTGTGCTGTCACACAGCCCCTTGCTGACATCCCAGCTGCTCTGTGCCTCTAGGACACAGCCACAGAGGTGCTGCTGTGACACAGCCCCCTCTGGGCCATGGCACAGCCCCTGCCAGTGCTGAGCCCCTGGGAGCTCAGTCTGTGCCCTGCTGGTGTCCCTGAGGGGCCCTGGCAGTGCCCCAGCCCTGCTGGGCTGTGCACAGGAGCTGCTCCTGCCCAGAGCTGTCTCTCTGCAGCGCTGCCCTTGGCAGGAGCTGCCTCTGGGCCAGGAGCCCGCCCAGCTCAGCAGCACAGACACAACACAGGGACTTCAATGACCCTCTGGGCCTTTGGTGCTCTTTGCATCACACTCATCAGTGCCTCCAGGTGCGGCTCAAAAACCTCCTGAACAATTCAAAGTCAGATTGAAATGCTGAGGTTTCTTGTACATTAAAGAGTTCCCTTGCAGGGATATGACTGAGAAAACTGTCCCCAGGTTCCAGGTAGAACAGAACACTGGAGGCACAGCTGATGACAGGTGGGGGACAAGCAAAGGGAAACGTGTCTCTGTGCTGAGCACACCTGGATGTGTTCCAGGAGTGCAAAGGGCCAAGGCAGGGCAGATCCTGTCCCTTTCTCATTGCTCAGGGCTCTTCCCAGGATGGGCACTGGGATGTGGGGATGTGCAATGCCAAGGCTTCTGGCCAGGATGTCTGCTGAGGGGCAGCCAGGCTGCTGCAGGGCAGTGACCTCACAGCCATCACCATGGCAGCCCCTGTCCCCTGGGCCTGGCTCTCCCTTTGCTCTTGTTCCCAGCCTTGGCTCTTCTGGCATCAAGAGTTTTGTCATTAATATCTTGTCCCCAAGGGCTGGGGCCAATGGGCCCAGTCAGGCTCCTGGAGCACAAGTGGGCTTTCAGGGGCCCAGCCAGTGGGATGAGCCCTGAGGCAGCAGCTCTGCAGGGTGGCCACCAGGCCGGGCTGCCAGGGAGGCTTCTGGCCATGGCCTGCAAGCAGCTGCTGCTGGAAAGGTGCCTTTGGTGCCTCAGGCTCTCCCTGGCACCGCTCCCCAGCACGGCACTCTGCCCTTGTGCCTAGGCCTTCCCTGTGCTGGGGCTGGCCTGGGGCTTTTCCTGCAGCTGGACCTGCCCTGCTCATGGCACAGGAAAGGCAGTTCCTGCTGGAGCAGGAGGCTCTGCCATGTGGGCTCCAAATCCACTGCAGTAGGGCCCTGGTGACTTCAAAATTGCTTCCATGAGAGCACGATATTCTAATTGTTAGCGCTCCTATGCTGTGCAGGAAAGTACTCTGATCAAGATCTTTCTGTCTAATCATGATCAGAATAAACAGAGCTGTATTTCTGGAAATCTAGCTGGTATTCCATAATTAATCCTGTTGGACAAATTGCATTAAAGTTTAATTCAACCTGTCCAATCTGTTCCCAATAAATTGTTCTTATACCAGCCCGGAATCTTTGCCTTTTTTGCTTTCCATGGGAGGCGGAAGGGCAGCGAGGGCAGCGCGGTTTTAGTGGGAGCAGGAAATTGGGGAATCCCATTCCTAAACCTTCTCCTCCCCCTGCCCAGTGGTTTTGGGCTTTCCTTTTAGGGTTTTAGGGTTTGTCCCAAATTTTAGGGCAAATCTGGGGGAAAACCTCCAAAAGGGGCCCTTGCAGAAAGCCAACATTTGCGGCTCCTCCCCCCACTGCGTTTGGAAAAATTTCCTTGGAGAGAAGTGGAAAAAACCTGTTTATTTAACGGGCTAAGCACTCCCCAGCACACAACATGAACAATACCAGATGACAAAGCTGTTTCACTGCTCTGAAGAGATGACCAACTCAGAAAGTCTCTCCTGGCAGTGGTTGCTCTGTTATCAGTCCCTCCGGCGCTGGCAAAGGCTGTAGCCCAGAGGAGGCCTCCAGCAGGATGCAAAGTGTGAGCTCTCGGTGTTTCCCCGGCTCCTGGTTTGCAGCAGGTTGAAATGGTTCCAAGAAAAGGGAAGGAAAAAGCAGTCCAGGGAAAACTCAAACTGCCTCAGCTAGCTAAACTAACTAACTAAAAAGCAAACAGAGCATGGTGTTCTGCTCCATCCGTGCCCCGAAAACAGCAGTGTTCCAGCAGACTGTGGAGGAGTGAGTCCAGTCCCTGATAACAGACTCTGTGTTCTTCTTCTCCCCACCTTCGCTTTCAGCCAGTCTTGAAGGCACAGAATATAATATCCAGCACAAACAGAACACACGACTGGGGATACAATCATCATAACATCACCTGAGGACAAGGGCAAATCTCAGCTGAGGCAGAATCTTGGCTGAGCTGGCCCGGCCTGGGGCTGCTCCTGGGGCCCGGCAGATCCTGGCTCAGCCTGGGCTGGCGGCAGGGGCAGGGCCCAGCAGTGGCAAGGTGACAGCAGCCACAGCCACGGCCCAGCCTGGCCTCGGCCCCACGGCCTCCCCTGGCCCTGCCCAGCAGCCGATGGGGCCCTGGCGGGCCTCCCCAGGAAGGGCCCAGCCTGCGGCAGGGGCAGCCCAGCCCTGCCCGGCCAAGGCAAAAATCCAGGATGGCCAGTGAGCTCTTTGCCAGCTGAACAGAGAGAGGGTTTCCCAGGATGTTTGGCTTTTAATATGCATGTTCACAGAGGCATATCGGCTTGCTCAGGAGTTTAACAGATTGTCAGTTCTCAAAGCTAATTACTGATTGGTTTCTGTGTCAGACACGGAGGAAACTGCTAGCAGCTCCTCTTTGCATCACTTTTGTAAATGCCTCCCATGCAAAACTAACACACCATAGCAACAGCTTGGCCTGGTGTTGTTCACCTGCTAAGGAACCGAGTTGCCACAGGCACACAGAGGGGTTCCATGGGGACATTCCAAGAGTCTCCAGGCTGTTCCAGAGCTGGAATGTCCCACACAGAGATGGGCTCCATGGAGACCTCCCAGGGCTTTCTGGTCATGGTAAAGAGCCCTGTGCTCAGAGGCAGTCACAGCCATTCCATGGTGACATCCCAGGCACCTTGGGCTGCAAAGGCACCGATCTGTCACAGGCACTCACGGGGGCTCCATGGTGACATCCCAGGAGTCCCCAGGCTGCCCAAGAGCCGGGATGTCCCAGACACTCACAGGGGTTCCTGTCATGGGCACAGTGGGAGCTTCAGGCAAAAGCTTTGTTTCTTTTTTGGAGAAACTCCTGCTGAGACATGAGGTGGAGAAATGGCTTTGATTTTGGTTACAGTTATCTCCCAAAATGTCACTTCACTGTCTTTTCCCCATGGCAGACCCCAATGCCCAGCCACAGCAAATGTCCAGAACCATTGCTTGGCTCCCCAGCCAAGGATCCTCCTTTGGCCATTGGCCAGACACGCAGCAGCTGCAGCCCTGCACTTGTGCCTCTTGCTGGCATCTCCCCACGGCTGCCCCCCCTTAACGGCCTTGCATCATCAGTTACGGAGGTTCATTTTTCCTGTTAGCCACCACCCGCACACGCCCATGTTCTTCTTCCTGCTCAACCTGGCCCTCAGCGACCTGGGCTCCATCTGCACCACTGTCCCCAAAGCCATGCACAATTCCTCTGGGACACCAGCACCATCCCTACAAAAGGATGTGCAGTCCAACTCATTTTTTTTTTTGTTTTATCAATTCAACAGCTCAATTTTTCCCCTCCTGACCATCATGTGTGTTGTGACCGCTATGGCCTGTCCATCTGAACTGCCCTGCACTGCGGACCCCTCCTTGGGCAGCAGAGAGCACCCACATGGCAGTTTCATGCCTGGGCCAGGGCTT
>JALJVW010000711.1:0-10344 GCA_024865655.1 Emberiza elegans | reverse complement strand
TGCAGTGACATCTCCTGTCCTGCTCTGTATGATCCAGATTCTGGTCTCAATTCACCCATATTTAGAGAGAGACTCACAGTTCTGTATTTATCCTCGTGCCCAATCCCACACTCATTCAGCCCAGACCCAATCCCAACCCCACCCTAAAGCCAATCCCATGCTCAGCCTTAACCCCAATCCCAGCTCTGATCCAAATCTCAGACCCAAATCCAACCCCAGCCCCAATTCCAGCCCTTCCTAAATCTTCAGCCCCAAACCAAATCCCAGGTTCAGCCCTTCTAGTTTGGGGCATCTCTGTCCTCTGAGCCTGATGATGTTTGGGTGGGTCACACCAGGGCTGAGAGGGACAGAGACCCCCGCCACCCCGGGGTGAGACGAGAGGCCCCAGCCCCGAGCACCTTTCAGCGGAGGACCCCCTGGTCCCCAGCCCCTGCACAGGCATTCCTGAGGCCAGAGGGATGGAGACCCTGAGCATCCCCAGGGCGGGGACAGAGACCCCCGAGCATCCCCTGGGCTGAGAGGGACAGACAGGCATTGCCTGAGGCTGAGCACCCCCTGCACAGGGGTGAGGGAGGGGGAGGGGACCCCAGGCATTCCTGGGGTGAGAATGGATGAGACCCCCTGGGAATGGCTTGGGTGAATGATGGACACCCCTGGGGAATGGCTGGGGTGAGGGACAGGAACAACCTCCTTCCAAGCCCTCTTTCCCAAGCATCCTCCAGGGTGAGAGGCACAGAGACCCCTCAAGCATCCCCTGGACTGGAGATAAACTTGCAGAAATCAAACTTAACTCTACATAAAATACTTGGATGAATATTTGATTGTCCCCTAAGTCACATGTGAAAAAAAACACAAATAAATCCCAAACATGAATAAACTGACATTAGAAGCCATGAAATGTAGCAAATTCCAAGTTTTATTGGTTCCTCAGAGTTCCAGCTCGGGCACTTCTGATAAAAGAAAAGTTGAAATTTGGCTAATACAGAGATTATTAAAAGGAAGAAAAGTTGAGTAGGACCACAAAGGTAGGATCTCAACAATGATTCTCACATTTGGTAAAGAACCCAAGCCTGGAATTTGGGAGTTATTTAAATTTAGCTACATGAGCTGAGCTTCTCAGGGACTTTTTACAGCCTTTTGTTCCTCACTTGGAGTGAATGAACCTTGTCTGTCTCCTTAGTAACATTTGCTCCCCTTCCTCCAGTGATTTTTAACAAAGACTTTTCGGGAAGGACAACAAAATATTTTCTTTTACACTGGCCACACAACAGCCATTTTCTTCATCATTTCTCCCGTAAGTTTCTCCAGAGGAAGCTGTCCAAGTTTCAAGAGTTCCTCCAGAGAACCACAACCCCTCAGTGGAGGGAACCATGCTGTTGTCAAAGGCACTTTGGGGTCAGAGAACAGTGCCCCTGAACTCACTGTGCCTAAATAATGTTAATCTGGTTCTGAAATTTTAGAGAGATGCCTCTGCCAGTTAAGGTGCTAATGAGACCAAATCCAATGTGGATTTATTGAACAAAAATGTGAGGTGAGAGAGATGGAAAAGAAAAGAAAAAGGGGAGCAAGGAGTGACAGGGACAGATACCTCCCTGGAGCAGGGCAAGTGTGACATTGTCCCTGTGTGTGGGCCTTCCCAGGGTGGGGGGCTTTACACCTGAGCCAGTTTGGGTGAGGGGTGGTGTGTTCACCCCCGAGCCGGGATACCCCACTGTTTCCAGGTTGCAATGCAAGATGTAACCAAATGCATATTTTCAATCCCCCATCTTCATCAACTGCTATAAACAGGTGGGGCAGTGTTCTTTATCTTTCCATGACTCACCCTGATAACTCCTCCAGGAGATATCTTCTGTGAATAGGCCATTGAGGTCACTGCAGGACTGATAAATTCCATCATCCCATCTATTGGGATGCTCCACCCAGGGAGGATCTGAGCATTCCTACCTGGATATAAGCTGAGGTTTACACCAGAGCAGCTTGCCTACTGGATTCCCAGAGGACAAGAGCTCCATAACACCACTGGACCTCAGAGGAAGACCAGACCTTCTGGGATCACTACGTTGACAGAATCACGTTCATCACTCCAACAGGACTGCAGCCACCATTTAATGGGACTGCTGCCAACACCACTGAGCAACAGGGTGTCAGGGCTATATCCTGACTCTGTCAGTTTAAGGTAGTTCTGTATCATTGCCTTGATCCTAATTTTCACAGTGTAATTTGCTTAGACTTCTCCCCAGGTTTGCCATCAAACCAGTAAAAACTCACTGTACTCATCCTTGTTTTCCTCCCCAAACAGGATTTCTATCTCTCAAACCATTGCTAGATGGAGTGAGGTATGCATGGAAGAGAAGATGCCTAGTCAGGTGAGGAGGAAGTCAAAGTACTCTTTCCCTCTCTCTCTCTAGTTTCCATCTCCCAGCCCAGCACAGGTAGTGACAACCCCTCTGCCAACGCCATCCTGCTGGGGATGCCTCCTTCTCCCCCTTCCACCAGAGGCAAATCCAATCCCACTTGTATTTCCTTCCCCCAGACAAAACTGAGATGGAGAATCAGGGACAAATCCCCATAGCAGAACCTCATGCAAGGAGCCATTTGGTGACTCCATGGCACAGAATCCAACAGGAAGAAAGCCCCTGCTGCACGTGGGGTCCTCCCTGGAGGAGGGCAGGAGCCCAGGCCATGTGAGTCCTCTGAGGGCAACAGACCCACCCCTGCTGCAGGAAGAGTCTCAAAGGAAACATGCAGCTAAGAAACGAAGATGGCATCAACTCAAGGATTGGGCAGGATTCAACCATGGAAGCTGGAGTCACTGTTATGAGATTTATAGCCTTGCAATCGGACCTCACCATCTGGAACTGCGCTTTCAGAAACAAAACCACCTGTCTAGGGATACTCCTTTTGGGATACATCCTGAGAAAAATTAAATCACAATAGGTATAGAATTGTGACATAAAAAATTGGAATAGGAACTGCTGATGAGGAAAAAATTGGGAATAGAAACTGCTGAGAAAAACTGATGAGTACCCCTTATAAATACCTGTAAGCCTCAACTATTGGAAAAGCAGTTGAGGAAAACTTCCCCACTGTACCCAGCACTGTATTGCTCATACTTACCATATTAATTAATAAATTGATTGCTGCTTGAATATTGGCCTAAGTCAAGATTCATTTATAACACCCCCCGCTACCAAAAACCAGGCCATGGTACCAAGGGGCTGTTATGACCTGGGGGGTCCCATGGAACCAAGGGGGAGCAAGGTGACACTGCAGGGCCTCATGGAACCAAGGGGACCACGTGGTGACAATGGGTGACACTGTTGGCTCATGGAACCAAGGAACCATGGTGGACACTGCAATTGATGGGAACCACCATGGTCACCCTGGAGCCATGGAACCACGGGTGACACTGTGGGGCCTCATGGAAATGAGGAGCCATGGTGACACTGTCTCATGGGGCCTCATGGAACCAAGGAACCATGGTGACACTGCAGGGATTGGTGGACCCCAGGGGTTCAATGTGATACTGCGTGGCCTCATGGAGCCGAGGAGAGCACCGTGACACTAGGGAACCTAAGGGAATTATCAGAAATGATACAACTTCTGGTTTCTCTTAATGTAACTTCAGCCAGGGGTTTGTTTGCCCAGGTGGAGGGGAATTGAAGTTTCTCTTCAAAAGACTCTGTTCACCAAGGTTGGGTGAGGCCTGATGAGGTTAACATCTACAGATTGGGAGTGGCCAGAAGATGCACAGGAGGTAAATGAACATTAATGAACATCACCCTCAGTGTGGTGAGACACCTGGTCTGGGAAAAGATTGAGAAGGGAATCAAAGAATGAGGACTTAATTGACATCAAAAGTGAATGGATCAATCATCAATAGGAGATTGAGTACAAAGAACTGTGTAACTTAAGAGCAAAGAACATTAATTTCTTTGGGTTTTTTCTGTACAAATATGTGAAAAACGTAGTAGAGAACAATGTGTGATGGAATGATTTTCACTGTGCAACCTGGACATGTGTGAATTGAATGATTTCAATTGCAGGTGCTGGCCACAATACCATCCTGGCAAGAATAAAGTAATGCCTAAATTCTGTAACACTGAGAAGATGTTGTTGGAGTTTCTGTTCTTCATGCAGTTTCAGTGTCAGTCCCAGTGAGGTCCATCACCAACACAGGCTCCTCCTGGACTCTTTAGAGGACTGGAAGCCACAATTGCACAAACCTCTCAGAGACTCCAAGGCAAAAGCCAAACCCAAAGTCCTTTGAAAAACCTGCAGTCCCTGGGAGAATTAAGGAGCCCCCCAGGGCCATTTCTGACCAAGGCTTCCCAGGGACTCATCCCAGCAGATCCCTGAGGCCAGGAGTGCAGGGAGGCAAGGGCTCTGTGCAGGCAGCTCAGATGCTGAGCAGAGCCTGGGCTGGCTGGAGGCAGCAGAAAGGCCAAGGCCTAAGCCCAGCCCTGGGGAAGGCAGATCCTGTCCCTCCTGCATGCTCAGGGCTCAGCTGGGGGCACTGGGATGTGGGGGGATGCTGAGGGCAGGACAAGGGGCTGACAGTGCCCAGCCTGGCTGGGGCTGTGCCAGGAGGCCCCAGGGCCTCAGGACAAGGTGTCTCCTCCCAGCCCTTGGTGGCACAGACCCTGCTGTGCCCCAGGGCACCAAGACTTGGCTTCTCCTGGGCACTGCCAGCCCTGCCAGGGCCCTTGGCCATGTCCAGCACAGCTTGTCCTGCACTGTCCCACAGCTGCTGCTGTGTCCCTGCAGGCTGCACACTCCCATCTTGCCACCCCTGGCTCTGCCCTGCCACTGCCAGCCCTGCCCTGACCTCTGCCCACCCTCACCCTCTGTGCCTGGGGACACACACACATGCCCTGAGCTCATCCCCCTCCTTCTGGGTGCTTCTCCTGCCACAGCACTGCCCTGGGAGGGTTCATTCCTCACAGAAGCTCCTGTGTTTGTACTGGTGCATTTTATAGCTCTGCTTCTGCCTCTCTGGCAATTCTGTCTTCAAAGAGCTTTCCAAGGAAAAGATTCATTGAATTGTGGAATAGCAGAGGTGGGAAGAGCCCCCTGAGCCCCCTTGGCCTGGGTGTGGCTGGGATGGAGTTCCCTTTGCCCAGACACCCCTGTGCTGCTGTGCTTGGCTCTCGTGGCTGCAGCAGGGCTGGTCCCTGCCCAAGGCTTTGGCTGTCCCTGAGCAGGGATGGCCTCACATGAGGCTTCTCTGCAACCCCTCCCACCCTCCTGCAATGGGCTGGGGGTGGGCAGGTGTTCCTGAGGGCACAGGGATGGGACAGCTGGGCTGGACTGACCCAAGGGCTCTTCCATTCCATGTGATGTCCTGATCAGCAGGGAAATGAGAGGGACAAGAGGGTCTCTGGATCTTCTGAATTAATACATTTGTCTTCCAAAGCAACCTCTACACCTGCTGAACTCTTGTTTTCCCATGGCTTTCCTTGCTTCTGCATTTGGCTTTTGCTTTTTAGTCCCTCCAGTATTAATCTCTCTTTATGATGATCCCAAATAAGATTTCACCTTATTTTCTCCTGTTTTCTGATGAAGGAGCGACAGTGACAGAGACACTTGGCAGTCACTTGATGGCCTGGGGGGTTTAACCAGTCACCTTGCCCATCTCCTCTGTTACAGGCACAGCCAGAAATGTCAGGGCTCTGTCAGGTGCCCACCCCTGAGCTGGGTTCATGCCCTGCTCACAGCCCCAGGGCTGTCCGGGGACACGAGTCCTTCCCTTGCAGACACATACAGAGTTCATTGCAGCATGGGCAATGGCTCGCTGGGCTCTGCTGCCACTGCCAGAGCCTGGCCGGTGTTTTGAGTAAAAAAGTTGTCCATATTTTTAAAAGTTGCCAAGTTCACTAGTTAAACCAATTGCTGCCAAGTTGGAGTTCTATTTATTGTTGATAATTTCATGTTGTAATCTCCTGTTATTAATAGTTTCCTTTTTAGTTGTCCCGAGCCACCCCGCCACTGCCTTCCTGACCCCGCGCTGCGGGCGGGGTGGCCCGGGAGTGTCCCAAGAGTGCAGAACCCCCCCGGGAGCAGCGGGACACCCCCACCCCTGTGTGGGTCCCAACCGTGCTGGGGGAGCCCTGCGGGGACTGGCTCGGGTCACCATGTCCCGCAGGGGCAGCCACTGGCCAGCTCCCTTTGCCAGGCATCTCCCTGCTGCTTCCTGGAGGATGGCACCCGGACGGTGAAGAGGAGGGGACATCCGAGTTGGCATGCAAATGACCTCAAAGCCAGCAAGCAACGGGAGAAGATCCTCTCCAAACCTAGGGAAAAAAAACCCTAAAAACCACAAGCCAACACAAAATTGATGGATCAAAGTGATGTCTAGAAGTGAAGAACAGAATCCAGTATCCGCTAAGACCCTTTTTACCCCTCACACTATCCTAAAAAGAGGTTGGCTGGACAGAGGACCTCGAATGTTAAACCAAAAAATGGGGAATCTTCTGATGGTCTCCTGAGGATGGAATCCCCAGCTCTGCCCACAGACCAGTGGACAAAGCTGCACTCTTCCTCCTCTTCTGTGTCACTCCTGGGAGCAGCAGTGGTGTGATTGGTTCTCCCCACCTGAGCTGATCACTTTTAAAAAGGCATTGAAAAGGAGAAAAGTCTCCTGCCCTGTTTATTTCAGGCTGGGCCTGCACAGGGCCACAAAGGGGCCACGCAACCACTGCTGGGGCTGACAGCAAGGCCAGGCACACACAAGTAATTGCTGAGCATGGCCTGCACTGGCCAGGCCTGACTGGGCCAAAGGCAGAGCTCAGCTGCCCTTGGGGGCTGCAGCAACAGTCCAGAGCCCAAAGAGCCTCCATGGCTGTGCTGGAGACCAAGGCTGCAGGAGGGAAATGCAGGGCTGCTGTGGGATGGGGAGGGCATTGAATTCCAGCACACACCTCAGCTCTCTGATGATCCCAGCACCATGCTGGGCCTTGTTTCAGACTGGAGCAGAGCAGATGTTGATGGGACAGGAGCCCTGCTGGGCTGTCAGGGACCTGCAGTTTGCAAGGTGCTCTGCTCTTCCTCAGGTGCTCTCAGAGAGATCCAATCCCAGCTTGGCACCTCAGGGCACAAGTGGCACTGCCTGTTCATGGGCACACAACTGATGTCTGCCTGAAAGGGGCACAGGTTTTAACACCTGTTACTTTGATAATATACAGGCAAATCTTTATTATCTGGGTCACTTGAGTACTTTTAAGAAATGGCCAAATTATCCCAACAGCAACGGGGATTTCCTGGAGGTGTACTGATGGCATGAGAAGAAATACTGATCTTCCCGTCTACTTGTGTCACCTGTATTCAGTCTATTTTATAATCTCTCTTCTCTATCAGGTGTTTCCAGCCCTCCTGTTTCAATGGTGATGTCTAAGGACATCTCTTCACTAGATCAGCTGGATCTATGTCCTTCCCATTGCTCCCAGTTTTTCTCCTCCAGATGCTCTCTGCTCATTCAAGTGCCTCTCAGTTTACTTGTTTAATGCTTTGAACTTCAGAGAGTTGCCCAATCATTCCAAAGTTCAAATAAATATCATATTATTCAACATCTTAATTGTGTTTATATCTATCACAGAATTACCTTTTCTTTTGACTTTGTCTAAAACTGTTCTGATACAAAATCCCTGGGGGATGGTGGACATGTCAGATGCTGCTGGAAAATCCCAGAGAGCTGAGGGAAGAGCTGTGATGGTTATTAAACTGTTCAAATGTTCAACTTGTGTTTGTTGGCAAGAAACCTTTCTGTGCCTCTGAGTGTCACCAGGCCCTGAGCCCAAAGGACACAAACCTGATGAGTTGTGGTTCCCACTGCAGGGGCTGCACTTGGACCTTGGCTCTGCACAGGAGAGCTCTTCATCCCCTTTCTCTCTTTTCCTCCCTCTGGGCATGGAGGGAGCTCCTGACTTCAGCCTGTGACTCGTGTGCAAAGAGCAAATCTGGGCAGAATCAGGGCAGGGAGGGTTTGGGGGACCTTGGGATCTGTGCTGGGCACAGAAGGTGTTTTCCATTGCTCTGAGAATGTCTGCTGTGGAAAGTGGATTTAATATCCAGCAGAGGAATGACTTTTGCATTTGATGGAGCTGTGCCTTCCCTTGGCTTTGTTGGCTGACAAGAAATGAACATCCTCTGTGTCTCGGGCAGCTCCTTCTCCAAGGAAAGCAGGTGGGAGTTGGAGCCAAGGAGCTGAAAAACTGCAGGTGCAGCCTGGGCTGGAGGGAGCTCAGATTTGCACAAGGCTGCTCTGAGTGCCAGGGCTTGGATGGGGGAAATGGTGGGGGGGGTAGGGACAGAGTCTGATTGATTGTCAGCCATGAAGGGTCTTGATTTTCATATCCATTCAAACTGCATGAGGAGGTACTTGATTCAGTGTCAATTGAGATTGCACATATCAATGAATTAACAGGGGGAAAAAAACCTAAACAGGACCTAAAAAATCTTTTTCTCGCTGTCTTTTTAAATATCATGTATTCAGTTTGAATACACTACTGAGATCTACCTAACCACAAAATATTTGGAACTGAAATCAAATTATTCCCAGAGGCTTGGCTTGTTCAGGTGTTCTGATTGTTAATGAGCCCCCCCACACTGAATTCCTGCACTGAAGAGCTGAAGGCTGAAAAGCCTCCTGGAGCAGGGAAATTCAGCAGCAGCCTCCAAGTTGCTGAGGATGTCAGCAGCCCCCACTGAGGCCATCCCTGCCCAGAGACCGTGGGGGAATGGGCAGACAAGGAGAGCGTCCCTGGGGCTGGGGCAGCACAACTCAGAGGCACCAGCGGCTCCAGCTGGGAAATGGAGTGTGGAATGTGGCTGGGAAAGCCCTGCCTGGGCTGTGCCAAGCAGGACACACAAGACCTGACCCCCATCCACTAAAAAACTTTCTCAAGTAGACATTTTAAAGGAATTACAATCATTTGTTTCCTCTGAGTTGGATGTACCGGAAATATATCAACAAGAGATTCTCAGGAGCTCTAAACAGCAAAATAGCCTTTACTGGGAACTTTAGATAATCAGAGAAACTTTGGCAAATGCCTTAATATGACTTTGAATCAACAAAAAACACTGCTCAAAGCTTGACCTGGCCCATTCAACTCCACAAAATTTAAGCCTGTTCAATTTAATGTTAAACAAAATTTTCAAGAGGACAGAAATAGAAGACACAGAAAGAGAGGAAGACAAATTTGATTTAGAGAAGCACACATGCAGCTACCAACTCCTGCATTCCAGCAGTCTTCAGATAAATATTCCAAGAGGAGGTGGGGTCAAGATTTCTGCTTGCCTTGGGTCATTGCACTTGGTCTTCCTGGGCCCTTCACCCAGGGACATGGGCCCATTTGGTCCTCAGGAGCTGGGCTAAAGTTCCAGAGGTGGCTGTGGAGCATTGCCTGTGCCAGGGACTGGCAGCCACTGCTGGGCTGGGATAGAGGCTCTGGGGGATTGGGGTTTAGGGCAGGGCAGGCTGGGGTTCCAGGGCAGGGCAAGACTGGACCTGCCCTTCCTCCCCCACACACAAAAAAAAATCCAGCCAACAATCTCTCCCAGTCTGTCACAACAGGGAATGCTGGAGGTGAAATCCAATTGGGCCAAGGGCATCCAGCTGAGAAGGATAGTCTTTTTCCATAGGAAGGAAAGCATGAGCCCCATTGTTTCAGCAGCAGATGAGAAGTGACCTCAACATGCCAAGGCCAGTTGAACAGTCAGGGTGGCCCCTGGGAGGCCAAACCAGGCGCAAACCTACTCCATGTCTTTGGCTAGGGGCCCAGGTCACAGAATAGTTTGGATGCACGGAGGCCCCCATGGTTCCACAATAGTGACTTGTTTTACGTAAGGTCCAGTAGTGCTACAATGGCCCTTTATTTTCAATGGGGGTCCCACAGTTTGCAAAAATCTGAGGTTCCAAGAGTGGTCATAATCCAAATATTCCATGAGGCCTCGTGCAGTGTCCCAGTGGGTCTCCATGGTTCCCCAGGCCCACAATGTCATGTGATGCCTCTGTTCCATGAGCCTGCAATGTCACAATGAACCTTGACCCTGGTGATTGCTGTGTCAGTTAGTCTCCTTTGTCTCCATACAGGTCACAATGGACCATTGATGAAAAGTTGAGGCCCCTGTGGATTCTGGAGCTTTGGATCCACACAGCCCCTGTCACAAGGAACGTCTTGGTCTCCATTGGTTACCTAAGGTCACAATGGGACCTCTTCTGACAACATGAGGCCCAGTGTCAATGAACACTGATGACACGAGGCGGTTCCATGGTCCCTGCAGTGTCACAAAGGCCTCTTGGTCACGAGGCCCCACAGTATCATAATGGTCCTCTTGGTTCTGTGG
>JALJVW010000710.1:0-12867 GCA_024865655.1 Emberiza elegans | reverse complement strand
CCTTGCACTGACTCTGGTGTCTCCGTGCACAGGAGTGCCTGTGCTGGGAAAATGGGACAAATGTTGCCCTGAGGGCTTGGAGTGCCTTGGAGAGCTGAGCCAGTCAGGCCTGCAAGTGATGGTGAGTCACAAGCTGTAAGCTGAGTTCAATGCTGCTAAGAGTTGTTCTTTTAAGTTGTTACATTGAATAGAAGTTATAAGCTAAGTTGAATATTGTTAAGTTTTATTGCAGAGCTACATCATTAAGTCCTAGGTTACAAGTAAGGTTAAATACTGTTAAGTGCTGTTCTTTTTACTAAATGCTGAAGTCTAAGGTATCAGTCAAGTCCTGGTTTTGGTTCATTTCTTCTTTGACTGGATTTTGTTTGGTTTTTGTTGCTTTGTTTCTTTGGTGTGCCTAGAGTGCCCAGTCAGGAGCAGAGTGACTCTTGCCAAGGAACTCTGTGCTGCTCTCCCTTAATATTCAATCTGGTTTTTGCTGATCCCTTGCTGGGGATTTTTTCAGCGCCTCAGCCCCTTGTTTGTAAGAGGGTGAAGGAGCCTGGCCCAGGCTCTGGGCCCTGGGGACACGGGGATGCTGCCGGGGTCCCTGTCCCCTGTGGCACCCCCAGGGCCCCGGCCCCCGGCCCCGTGTTAGGCTCTGGGCTCGATCTCGTGGAACATCCTCTGGGGAGGCTGCGGGGCCAGGGGGGACCTGGGGGACAGGGGACCCCGCTGTGCACGAGCAGGGTTGGACTGCTCTGGGGGAACTGTGAGGGGGGGCGGGGCAGAGGGACCTCCCAGTGACCTCACACAGCCCCTGTCATGTCACAGAGCCATCTGTGATTCCACAGAACCACCTATGATGTCACACAGGCCCTGTGATGTTAAAGCCCAGCATGGGATGAAACAAATCCCCATGTGATGTCACAGAGCCAATGCTGGGATATCACTCTGGGCTGTCACACAGCTGCAGTCTGAGGTCACAAATCACCCCCTGCATGTCACGGTCTCTTCTGTGATGTCACAGCCGGTTCTGTCATGTTACTCAGACATCCAGCGATGTCACAACCCAGTCTGATGTCACAGAGCCACCTCCATGATGGTACAGTCTGCTCTATGGCCTTACACCCTACTCTATGATGTCACAGCCACCTCTGCGATGTCACAAGTCCATCAGTGATGTCACACAACCCTCTCTGTGATGCCATACTGCCACTCTGTAATGTCACTGCACACACTATGACCTCACACCCTGCTCTGTAACGTCACTGCACACACTATCACCTCACAGCCTGCTCTATGATGTCACACAGACCCCTCTATGATGCTGGAGCTGCTCCATGACCTCACACAACAAACTCTGTGATGTCAGAGCCCAGTCTGTGAGCTCACACAGCCCACTCTGTGCTGTCACACAGCCCCTTGCTGACATGCCAGCTGCTCTGTGCCTCTAGGACACAGCCACAGAGGTGCTGCTGTGACACAGCCCCTCTGGGCCATGGCACAGCCCCTGCCAGTGCTGAGCCCCTGGGAGCTCAGTCTGTGCCCTGCTGGTGTCCCTGAGGGGCCCCTGGCAGTGCCCCAGCCCTGCTGGGCTCTGCACAGGAGCTGCTCCTGCCCAGAGCTGTCTCTCTGCAGCGCTGCCCTTGCCAGCAGCTGCCTCTGGGCCAGGAGCCCGGCCCAGCTCAGCAGCACAGACACAGCACAGGGACTTCAATGACCCTCTGGGCCTTTGGTGCTTTTTGCATCACACTCATCAGTGCCTCCGAGTGTGCTCAAAACCTCCTCAAAACTCAAAATCAGATTCAAAGTCCAAACTTCCTTTAACTCTAAATGGCTCCCACTGAGGGACAGAACTCATATGAAAGTGTCCCCAGGTTGCAGGTAGGGCAGAACACTGGTACTTTGACACAGTGTCAGTTGGAGATTGCACATATCAATGTATTACAGGAAGAAAAACCTAAGCAGGACCTCACAAATGTTTTTCTCACTGTCTTTTTAAATATGTTACATTCAGTTGGAATACATGTCGAGCCTCTGGAGCAGTAAAATTCAGCAGCAGCCTCTGCAAGTTGCTGAGGATGTCAGCAGCCCCCACTGAGCCAGCCCTGCCCAGAGACCGTGGGGAATGGGCAGACAAGGAGAGCGTCCCCTGGGGCTGGGCAAGCAGCACTCAGAGGCACCAGGGGCTGCAGCTGGGAAATGGAGTGTGGAATGGGGCTGGGAAAGCCCTGCCTGGGCTGTGCCAAGCAGGACACACAAGCCCGCACTCCCATGCCCCAAACAATTCTTTCCATGAGACATTTTAAAGGAATTACAATTATTGGTGTCCTCTGAGTTGGATGTACTGGAGAAATAGCTACCAGAGATCCTCAGGAGCTCAAAACAACTGACCAGATTTTATTGGTAAATTTAGAAAATCAGAGAAACTTTGGCAAAAGGTACATTATAACATTCAATCAGCAAAACACACTTCTCAAAGCATTAACTTGGCCCATTCAACTTCAGAATCTCTATGCCCATTCCATTTTAAGGTTAATCAAAATTTGCAGAGAGAAAGAAATAGGAGAAGTAGACACAGAAAGAGAGAAAGACATATAAGATACAGAGAAGCACCCCACCTGGATTCCAGTGTTGTTCAGATGGAAATTGCAAGAGGAGGGAGGGTCAAGATGTGTGCTTGCCTTGTGGTCAGACTTAAATACCCCTTGGTCTTCCTGGGCCCTTCCCCAGGTGGGGACTGGGGTCATTTGGTCCCTCAGGAGCTGGGCTGGGGGCTGCAGAGGTGGCTGTGGAGCATTGCCTGTGCTGTGCCAGGGGCTGGCAGACACTGCGGGGCTGGGATGGAGGCTCTGGGGGATTGGGGTTCCAGGGCAGGGCAGGGCTGGGCTCACCAGGCAGGGCAAAGCTGGACCTGCCCCTTCCTCCCCCACACATGAAATGATCCAAGCCAACAATCTCCTCCAGTCTGTCCCAATAGGCAGTGTTGGAGGTGGACCCAAATTTGGAGACACGGAACCTGGCCAGGAAGGACAGTTCTCTTCCATAGGAAGGAAAGCACAGAGCCTTCCCCAGGGTTTTGGGGCACAGATGAGAGGTGACCCTTGTGAAAGCACAGGCAGACAGACTTGTCCTGGCAATATTGCTATGGGAACAATGCCTGGATAGAAGGGAATTTGGTTTTGAAATCCCAGTTCTGGCCATGGCCTGGAGGAGAAGGACAGTTCTTTACCACAGGAAGGAAAGCACGGAGCCCCAGTGTTTCAGCAGCAGATGAGATGAGACCCTCAACTGTAGGAGGACGTGAATATATGTGTTATAAATGGACCTGGCTTTAAATATATATATATATTATACCTGTACTTGAATATCTTTACCCTGACTAGTCCTAGTTATCCTTGATGGGCTGCAGCTGTGATGTTCTTCATTGGGCTGCAGCTGTGGTTTGTCAAGGTAACTAGGATAAAAGGGGAGTGGGCTACTTAGTCAGGCAGAACCTTGAAGGAGCTCTGACTAAGGAAGATCTTGATCCTGTGCTGTGAAGATCTGCCGCCCACAAGAGAACAATGAGAGGTACAGGACTTATGAAATATAATAGCTTTAACCACATGGGACTTATCTAATATGATTAAATATGCTATTGGACTTACGGAATATGTTAACTACAACACTCAACATGCCAAGGTCAGCTGGACCAGTCAGGTGGCCCACGGGAGGCCAAACCAGCCAGACCTGTTCTGTGTCCCCTTGGTTTTATGGGGCCCTGAGGTGTCACAAGGCTGCCTTGGTTCCATGGGGTCCCACAGTTTCACAATGGCTCCCAGCTTCCTGAAGGTCCCGCAGTGTCCCAAAGGCCCCAAGGATTCCACGAGTCCTTGAAGTATTGTCCCTTTGGGACGCAGGGTTTTGAGGATGAAGAGGAGACGAGAATCTTGACTCCATAATTAGAAGGTTTGATTTATTATATCATATATATATTACATCAAGACTATACTACAAAGAGATAGAAGGAAGAAGTTCTCAGAAGGCCAGCTAAGAATAGAATAGAAAGAATGATAACAACAAAGGAGCTGGCTCTGACAGAGAGCGAGAGCCAGCTCTGCCATGACTGGTCAAGAAATCCAAACACCCATAGAAGGCCAATCACAGATGCACCTGTTGCATTCCACAGCAGCAGATAACAATTGTTTACATCTTGTCTCTGAGGCCTCTCGGTTTCTCAGAAGGGAAAAATCCTAAAGGAAGGATTTTTCACAAAAGATGTCTGCAACATCTCACCCTTTTAATTAATTAAATTTAAAAGAAAAGTGTTTGTAATTTTCTCTGCTGGGCCCATGCAGAGGAAAGCACAAACACCTGACAAGTTATTTTTTGCCAATCCAAATCTCAATCAAGTGCTGGTGTGGAATGAACAGGGAATCTCTTCACCTGTATAACATAAGATTCTAACAATTCACTACAACAATCTTATAAGAAAATGCAAAAAGCAATGCAATGAAATTCAAGTCCAAGCAGCTAAGTTTCAGGAAAAGTCCATGGACTGAAGATGTTCCTCTTTGCCATCTCTGAAAGTTCCTTTTGTTCCTGAGACAGGCTTGCAGACTCCTGAAACAACAAACTGCTGAAGAAAAATCTATCAATAGTTATATAGTTATCAAACAATTTCAAACAGTCCTGAGAAGATTTCTAGAATGTCTTGCCACAGCCCTTTATTGAACAACTTGGGCTGAAGCTAATTTTTGGCTCTCCAATGCTTCTGAGCTGCTGCCCAGCTCTTTCACTCTTTTTTATTTAATTCAAAAAAGAATTTATTTTTCTCTTTTTTTTTTTTTTTTTTGTTTGTTTGTTTGTTTGTTTAGTCAGAAAGAGCAGCAGCAAGTCAAAGGGGCCAGAGAGAGGCCCTGGGGGGCCCTGGCCCATGTGGAAGGATCAGGAACCCCAAACCTGGCCCACAAAACGGTGGCCCAGGCCCAGAAGGGGGAAGCAGAACCCCCAAATCCAGCAGGAGGCCAGGCGGTGGCCCCGGCCCGAGCAGCCAAGCCAAACAGCCCAGGCCCAGCCCGCCAGGCGGGCTCTGCTTTCCCACAGCCTGGAACCACACTGCCAATGGAATGGCAGAATGGGTGGCCAAAGGTTTCCTGTCCCCAAAATCACTGCGGCTTGCACGCAGTGGGGAGCAGAAGCTGTGCCAGGAATTCCCATCTCCAATCTAGGGATGTTTGTTTCCCACAGCAGACAAGCCACGATGGCTTTTGGCTGTGCCCTCTGCAATGCAAACGGTGGTGCTCCCATCTGCCTCCCGGTATCACCCCCCACCCCTCCGGGCTGAGGACCAAAGGCAGAACTTCACAGGGACCCACCTGCCCCCGCCACCGGGCCGTGCGAGGGGCAGCAGAGACGCAACCCACCTCCCAGGGGAAACCCTGATCGAACAGCCCCAAGCCCGCAAGAACTCCGATCTTAAAAACAGGCAGCCAGGCTGCTCCCACAGCCAGCTGACGGGCCATGCCCCCCCCACAAAAGGAGAGGCTGATGCCCTCTTCCCCTGTCCCAGCTCCGCCCGCAGGGGCAGCCACGGACAGCCCAAGAACTCGGGGGAAGTCTCGCTGGAAGCAGGGGTGATGGTGATGCTGCCGCCGCCGGGCCGGCTCGGCGTCGGTGTCAGCAGCGTCCCTGAGCCGGGGCGGCTCAGCGTCGGTGTCAGCAGCATCCCGACCCAGGGCGGGCTGAGCGGGAGGCGGCACGGAGTCGCCAACATCGTCTGCCCCTGGCTCTGGGGTCGGCCGTGGAAGCGCAGGCGGAGAAGCCGGCGGGATCGGCACGGGCGGCGGAGGAGGCGGCGGTGGATGGTTGTTGCCTAGCGACATCGGCACAGTCGCAGGAAGCAAATGCTTTCACTGTCCGGCACGGGCGGGACGTCCCGGGGCGTCCCAGCGGGCGGGGCGGGTCCGGGAGGCGGCCCCCGGCCCCCGCAGGCGGGGTCTCAGGGACCCGCACCGCCCCGCCCTCTGAGCGGGGCAGGGCCCAGGAGACCGGCCAGGCGGTGCCGGCAGGGCTGCCAGAGACGGCTCCCCATCCCCGGAGAGGAACGCGGGGGGAAAAAGCGGCATCTGAGCATGCTCAAGACGCAAAAAAACTTTTTCGGCTCGGGACGACACTGGGCCCCCAATGCGGTTTGGGGGCTGAGAAGCAGGAAATCGTCCTCCTCCAAAGGGTCGTCTCCCCGGGGGAACCGGGGGGAACGGAGCATTCCCCTGCAGTGAGCAATCCAGGGAAAACAGCTGCTCTCCGTTTCAAGACCTGAAAAAGCAGCCTGAAAGCTGGGTAGACCTTAGGAGTCCAAACCCACGCTCAAAACAGAATTGGAAAATGGAGTCCATGCACTCCCATACGAACAGGTCGAGAGCATAGAGCACATTAGTAAAAATCCAAAGAGCTTTGCCCATTGGAAAAAGTCATAGAAATCTGTCTCCATCAGGAGTATCTCATCCTCTTGACCCCATTTTTGCCAGAGGGCAATAAAAGTTTCTCCTCTGAAGGGGAGAAATGAACCTCATCCCCAAGGGAGAAGTCCTCCACATAAGCAGCCACAAATTACGACGGGCCACATTTTCAGGAGGGAAAAACCCACAGTACCTTTACACAGTGTCCAACACTCTCTGGCCATCTGCATGGTCCTGGTAGGCTTTCCAGACATCATCCTGGAGGCTTTTCAGAAGGTTCTCTTTGTGGTCAGCCTTGCTGTGAACTCTGTCCAGATCAGGATCTTCAGTTCTTCAGCTCCTGGCTAGAATCCACGTCTGTGGTCGCTCGTGAAGCAACCATCAATGCCACATACCCGGATTTACCCAAATGTAGCAAATGCTCCTCTGGTGGTCTCACCAAGTGAGAAATGTCCTCCTCAGTCGAAGGTCCAGTTGTTCATTTTTCAGTCGAGGTCACCAGTTATTGTCCCTTTGGGACGGAGGGTTTTGAGGATGAAGAGGAGACGAGAATCTTGACTCCATAATTAGAAGGTTTGATTTATTATATTATATATATATTACATTAAGACTATACTACAAAGAGATAGAAGGAAGAAGTTCTCAGAAGGCTAGCTAAGAATAGAATAGAAAGAATGATAACAAAGGAGCTGGCTCTGACAGAGAGCGAGAGCCAGCTCTGCCATGACTGGTCAAGAAATCCAAACACCCATAGAAGGCCAATCACAGATGCACCTGTTGCATTCCACAGCAGCAGATAACAATTGTTTACATCTTGTCTCTGAGGGCCTCTCGGTTTCTCAGAAGGGCTCCCAGCTAAAGGAAGGATTTTTCAAAAAACATGTCTACAACATTGAAGTGCCACAATGGTCTCTGTGGTTCCACAGGCCTCACAATGTCATGTCACTCCTCTGTTCCATGAGCCCTGCAATGTCACAATGGGCCTTTGGACCATGAGGGTTTGTGGTGTCACAATGGTCTCCGTTGGCTCCACGGTGTCACAATGGAGCATTGATGAGAGGCGGCCTCTCTGTGTCACCCTGGAGCTTTGGTTCCATGAAGCCCTGCAGTGTCACAATGGTCCCCCTTGGTTTCTTAGTGTCACAATGCACCACTGATGACAGAAGGCCTGGCAATGTCACAAAGGCCTCTTGGTTTCATGGTGCCCCACAGTGTCACAATGGTCTCCTTGGTTCCATGGTGCCCCACAGCGTCACAATGCTTTGCTTATTCCCTGGGGCCTCGTAGTGCCACAATGGTCTCCATGATTCCATGAGTCTCCTCAGTGCCACAACAGCCCCTTGGTTCCATGAGGCTGTGAAGTGCCTCAATGGTCTTTCCAAGGTTCCATGATTCCATGAGGCCTTGCAATGTCACAGTGGACCTTTGGTTCCATGGGGTGTGACAATGTCACAATGTCCCATGTTCTCACAGGGCCCCACAGTGTCACCAGGGCCCCTTGGTCTATCAGGGCACCACGGTGTCACAATGGTCCCTTGGTTCCATGGGCCCTGTGCTGCTGCATTCCCCCCTCCCCTTCTCAGGCCGCCCTGCCAGCTGAGAAATGCTCCCTGGGCCTCGGCCTTGGCCAACAGCCCCTGGGCTCAGCTCCTCACAAACACTGTCTGCTCCAGGCACTGCTGCTGCCCAACCAGCTCCTGGTTCCTTTAGCAGCAGCCCTGGCAGCTGTTTCTGTTCCCTGCGTGGCACAACATCCCTGTTCTCACCCTGCCAAAGAAAGCTGCTGGTGCCAAGTGCGGCCAGGATGAACCATGGCTGGGACTGAAGCCCTCTCTTGGGGCCCTGCAAGCAGCGCTCCAAAAGGAGCCCTTGCAGCTCTCCTGGGCCAGCCACTCCCTCACAGTGGGGCCTCCCCAGCCGGGAACTCTCCCGTTTGCTGCACTCGGGATCCTGAACAACGACGGAGCCTGGGCCGATCCCCCCCCACCCTCCAGGCTCAGCCCTTTGCCCGCTGGGGAGATGCCAAACATCCTCAGGGGAGCATTCCCTGCCCTCAGGGAATTGCTCACAGGTGCCTTGCACTGACTCTTGGTGTCTGTGTGCACACAGGAGTGCCTGTGCTGGGGAAATGTGGCACAAATGCTGCTCTCTGAGGGCTTGGAGTGCCTTGGAGAGCTGAGCCAGTCAGGCCTGCAAGTGATGGTGAGTCACAAGCTGTAAGCTGAGTTCAATGCTGCTAAGAGTTGTTCTTTTGCTAAGTTGTTACATTGAATAGAAGTGATAAGCTAAGTTGAATATTGTTAAGTTTTATTGCAGAGCTAAATCATTAAGTCCTAGGTTACAAGTAAGGTTAAATACTGTTAAGTGCTGTTCTTTTGCTAAATGCTGAAGTCTAAGGTATCAGTCAAGTCCTGGTTTTGGTTCATTTCTTCTTTGACTGGATTTTGTTTGGTTTTTTGTTGCTTTGTTTCTTTGGTGTGCCTAGAGTGCCCAGTCAGGAGCAGAGTGACTCTTGCCAAGGAACTCTGTGCTGCTCTCCCTTAATATTCAATCTGGTTTTTGCTGATCCCTTGCTGGGGATTTTTTCAGCGCTCTCAGCCCCTTGTTTGTAAGAGGGGTGAAGGAGCCCTGGCCCAGGCTCTGGCCCTGGGGGACACGGGGATGCTGCCGGGGGGTCCCTGTCCCCCTGTGGCACCCCAGGGCCCCGGCCCCCCGGCCCCGTGTCAGGCTCTGGGCTCGATCTCGTGGAACATCCTCTGGGGGAGGCTGCGGGGCCAGGGGGACCCGGGGGGACAGGGGACCCCGCTGTGCACGAGCAGGGTTGGACTGCTCTGGGGGGAACTGTGAGGGGGGCCGGGGCAGAGGGACCTCCCCAGTGACCTCACACAGCCCCTGTCATGTCACAGAGCCATCTGTGATTCCACAGAACCACCTATGATGTCACACAGGCCCTGTGATGTTAAAGCCCAGCATGGGATGAAACAAATCCCCCATGTGATGTCACAGAGCCAATGCTGGGATATCACTCTGGGCTGTCACACAGCTGCAGTCTGAGGTCACAAATCACCCCTGGATGTCACGGTCTCTTCTGTGATGTCACAGCCGGTTCTGTCATGTTACTCAGACATCCAGCGATGTCACAACCCAGTCTGATGTCACAGAGCCACCCTCCATGATGGTACAGTCTGCTCTATGGCCTTACACCCTACTCTATGATGTCACAGCCACCTCTGCGATGTCACAAGTCCATCAGCGATGTCACACAACCCTCTCTGTGATGCCATACTGCCACTCTGTAATGTCACTGCACACACTATGACCTCACACCCTGCTCTGTAACGTCACTGCACACACCATGACCATCACAGCCTGCTCTATGATGTCACACAGACCCCTCTATGATGCTGGAGCTGCTCCATGACCTCACACAACAAACTCTGTGATGTCAGAGCCCAGTCTGTGAGCTCACACAGCCCACTCTGTGCTGTCACACAGCCCCTTGCTGACATGCCAGCTGCTCTGTGCCTCTAGGACACAGCCACAGAGGTGCTGCTGTGACACAGCCCCCTCTGGGCCATGGCACAGCCCCTGCCAGTGCTGAGCCCCTGGGAGCTCAGTCTGTGCCCTGCTGGTGTCCCTGAGGGGCCCTGGCAGTGCCCCAGCCCTGCTGGGCTGTGCACAGGAGCTGCTCCTGGCCAGAGCTGTCTCTCTGCAGCGCTGCCCTTGCCAGCAGCTGCCTCTGGGCCAGGAGCCCGGCCCAGCTCAGCAGCACAGACACAGCACAGGGACTTCAATGACCCTCTGGGCCTTTGGTGCTCTTTGCATCACACTCATCAGTGCCTCCGAGTGTGCTCCAAACCTCCTCAAAACTCAAAATCAGATTCAAAGTCCAAACTTCCTTTAACTCTAAATGGCTCCCACTGAGGGACAGAACTCATATGAAAGTGTCCCCAGGTTGCAGGTAGGGCAGAACACTGGTACTTTGACACAGCGTCAGTTGGAGATTGCACATATCAATGTATTACAGGAAGAAAAACCTAAGCAGGACCTCACAAATGTTTTCTCACTGTCTTTTTAAATATGTTACATTCAGTTGGAATACACGTCGAGCCTCTGGAGCAGTAAAATTCAGCAGCAGCCTCTGCAAGTTGCTGAGGATGTCAGCAGCCCCCACTGAGCCAGCCCTGCCCAGAGACCGTGGGGGAATGGGCAGACAAGGAGAGCGTCCCCGGGGCTGGGCAAGCAGCACTCAGAGGCACCAGGGGCTGCAGCTGGGAAATGGAGTGTGGAATGGGGCTGGGAAAGCCCTGCCTGGGCTGTGCCAAGCAGGACACACAAGCCCGCACTCCCATGCCCCAAACAATTCTTTCCATGAGACATTTTAAAGGAATTACAATTATTGGTGTCCTCTGAGTTGGATGTACTGGAGAAATAGCTACCAGAGATCCTCAGGAGCTCAAAACAACTGACCAGATTTTATTGGTAAATTTAGAAAATCAGAGAAACTTTGGCAAAAGGTACATTATAACATTCAATCAGCAAAACACACTTCTCAAAGCATTAACTTGGCCCATTCAACTTCAGAATCTCTATGCCCATTCCATTTTAAGGTAATCAAAATTTGCAGAGAGAAAAAATAGGAGAAGTAGACACAGAAAGAGAGAAAGACATATAAGATACAGAGAAGCACCCCACCTGGATTCCAGTGTTGTTCAGATGGAAATTGCAAGAGGAGGGAGGGTCAAGATGTGTGCTTGCCTTGTGGTCAGACTTAAATACCCCTTGGTCTTCCTGGGCCCTTCCCCCAGGTGGGACTGGGGTCATTTGGTCCCTCAGGAGCTGGGCTGGGGCTGCAGAGGTGGCTGTGGAGCATTGCCTGTGCTGTGCCAGGGGCTGGCAGACACTGCAGGGGCTGGGATGGAGGCTCTGGGGGATTGGGGTTCCAGGGCAGGGCAGGGCTGGGCTCACCGGGCAGGGCAAAGCTGGACCTGCCCCTTCCTCCCCACACATGAAATGATCCAAGCCAACAATCTCCTCCAGTCTGTCCCAATAGGCAGTGTTGGAGGTGGACCCAAATTTGAGACACGGGAACCTGGCCAGGAAGGACAGTTCTTTCCATAGGAAGGAAAGCACAGAGCCTTCCCCAGGGTTTTGGGCACAGATGAGAGGTGACCCTTGTGAAAGCACAGGCAGACAGACTTGTCCTGGCAATATTGCTATGGGAACAATGCCTGGATAGAAGGGAATTTGGTTTTGAAATCCCAGTTCTGGTCATGGCCTGGAGGAGAAGGACAGTTCTTTACCACAGGAAGGAAAGCACGGAGCCCCAGTGTTTCAGCAGCAGATGAGAAGAGACCCTCAACATGCCAAGGTCAGCTGGACCAGTCAGGTGGCCCACGGGAGGCCAAACCAGCCAGACCTGTTCTGTGTGTCCCCCTTGGTTTTATGGGGCCCTGAGGTGTCACAAGGCTGCCTTGGTTCCATGGGGTCCCACAGTTTCACAATGGCTCCCAGCTTCCTGAAGGTCCCAGGTGTCACAAAGGCCCCAAGGATTCCATGAGGCCTTGAAGTGCCACAATGGTCTCTGTGCTTCCACAGGCCTCACAATGTCATGTCACTCCTCTGTTCCGTGAGCCCTGCAATGTCACAATGGGCCTTTGGACCATGAGGGTTTGTGGTGTCACAATGGTCTCCGTTGGCTCCACGGTGTCACAATGGAGCATTGATGAGAGGCGGCCTCTGTGTCACCCTGGAGCTTTGGTTCCATGAAGCCCTGCAGTGTCACAATGGTCCCCTTGGTTTCTTAGTGTCACAATGCACCACTGATGACAGAAGGCCTGGCAATGTCACAATGGCCCCTTGGTTCCATGCAGCCCTGCAGGGTCACAAAAGGCCTCTTGGTTCCATGGTGCCCCACAGTGTCACAATGGTCTTTGGTTATTCCCCATGGGGCCTCAATGCTTTGTCATTCCATGGGGCCTCGGTCTCCATGATTCCATGAGTCTCCTCAGTGCCACAACAGCCCCTTGGTTCCATGAGTCTGTGAAGTGTCTCAATGGTCTTTCCAAGGTTCCATGGTTCCATGAGGCCTTGCAATGTCACAGTGGACCTTTGGTTCCATGGGGTGTGACAATGTCCCAATGTCCCTTGTTCTCACAGGGCCCCACAGTGTCACCAGGGCCCCTTGGTCTATCAGGGCGCCACGGTGTCACAATGGTCCCTTTTGTTCCATGGGCCCTGTGCTGCTTCCCCCTCCCTTCTCAGGCCGCCCTGCCAGCTGAGAAAATGCTCCCTGGGCCTCGGCCTTGGCCAACAGCCCCTGGGCTCAGCTCCTCACAAACACTGTCTGCTCCAGGCACTGCTGCTGCCCAACCAGCCCTGGTTCCTTTAGCAGCAGCCCTGGCAGCTGTTTCTGTTCCTGCGGCACAACATCCCTGTTCTC
>JALJVW010000707.1:0-26189 GCA_024865655.1 Emberiza elegans | reverse complement strand
AAAATATGCAAATACTGTTTATAGGAAATTTAGATGTTGTTCAATTGCCAGTGATCCCCCTTATTACAGAGCAAAAATCAAGCAGCAAATTACCCCGGCCTGTATTAGCAGACATTAAAGATGCTGCTAGAAAGCTCTGTTTCCAGTAGAGTTACAACCAGCAGCCTACCAATAGCCACAACGAAGTCTCAGACTGGACCTGGCATCAGTAGTGTAATAACACTGATGACTACTCAATGGGAAGGTTCCCACTGGAATAAAAGGACCTATATTTATTAGTGGACACCTTATAGTAAGTTATTACTGGAAGATCTTCAGAGACTATGATAGAACTATTTGTTTTGCACGGAGTAATAGATGCTGATTTTACGAGAGATTTGTGTTATAGTTTATACTCCTTTTCGTCTACGAATTGAGAAGACAGAAATAGCTCAATTGATCCGCACTGGAACCCACTGACTAAACAATACCGCCTCAGCAACCACCCTTAAGAAGAAGCAAAGATTTGGTTCTACCAGTGGACTTAACTTTGTTAACAAAGAACCCGAATGAGAGACCGACGCACTGTAAGGGAGTGCAATACCTGGGGAGGCAAACCTTGCAAGGTTTATTGGATACTGGGCGGACTCTAGCATTATCAGCCCAGACTTCTGGCCCCACAATTGGCCACTACAACCTACCTACTACAGCAGTTACTGGAATAGGTGGACTGACTTGCCAGAAATCACCTGCGTTATCTGTGACTATAGATGGAAAAACTTTTTGAATGGGAATGTTTTTCCTGTTTATTGCCTTTGCCTCCTACTGTACAGTGCCTTATTGGTGGTCATATTCTGGCTCAAATGGGGAATGAATAGTTTTGACAAGCATGGCACCCTTTGGGCTAATGGCCATTGTGTAACTTTTCCCAATCCCACTAGACTGGACCACAGATGCTCCAGTGTGGGTTAAGCAATGGCCACTGAAAGGAAAGTCTAGAACAAGCTCCTTATCCTGGTGCATGAACAATATAAACAAGGTCATTTACAATTATCAACAAGCCCGTGGAATACTCCTATCTTGTTATTAAAAGAAATCGGGAAGTACCACTTGCTACAGGATTTAAAGGCAGTGAATGCACAAATACAGCCCATGGGGCTTTGCAACCAGGTTTACCTAACCCAGCTATGTTGCCAAAGGACTGGCCGCTTTTGATTATAGATCTTAAGGACTGCTTTTTCACTATTCATTACATCCCAGAGACTCTCGGAGTTTGCATTTACCTTCATCAAACATAAACAGGGAGGAGCCAGACAAGAGATTTGAATGGGTCACTCTTCCTCAGGGATGTCATAACAGCCCCACTTTGTGTCAGCTGTATGTAGACAATGCCTTACAACTGCTCAGAAAAATCTGGCCTGAAACCATGATATATCACTATATGGATGATATTTTATTTGCACAGCTAAAACCTTTTACAGGCCAGCAGATTCAAGAAATACGTAATGCTTTGAAATTACATGGATTGACTGTAGCTCCTGAAAAAAATTCAACTATCTGCACCCTGGAAATATCTGGGATGGACACTTACTAATCAAATTGTTACCCCCAGAAACTGCGATTGAATACTAAAATACAAACATTGCATGATGCTCAAAAGTTACTTGAGATTTGCAAATGGCTGCATCCCATTGTAAGTATCCCAAATGAGTTATTAGATGAACTCCTGACCTTTATTAAAAGGAACTGATCCAACACAGCCTGTCCATATAACTTCTGAACAGGCTAAGACACTCCAGCAGATATTGGACTGTGTTACACGGGGCAGTGTTCACAGACGTGATCTCAACCTCCCATACAGTTAACAGTTTGGGCTGGAGAAAATACTTGCTGGGGGCACTTACTCAGCAAGACAGAAAAACAGGGGAGATATGGGCTCTGGAATGGATATCTCCTCCACTCCAGCAGCACAAAACCCTTCTTCAAAAAAATCAAAATTTTAGCTGCTTTGCTTAAGAAAGTTCGTGAATGGCGTTGCAGGTTACAGGAAAAGAACCTGATCAGATATGGATACCAATGAAAAAGATACTCTGACTTGGTACTTAGGAGAACAGTGGAATTAGAAGAAGCACTGCTGGGAGCTGGGAGCGTGGTTGTTACTGATAATATCCCCAATATGCCACTGAATTGGATTGGACAGTGGGGTTGGATTCAATGCCCGAAAAAGATCACAGATGCCTCTGTCGGATGCTACAACAGCCTACACGGATGCAGGGAGAAAATCCTCAACTGCTGCAGTGACCTGGCAAAAAAGAGGACAATGGCATTATCAAATTATCAGGGCTTCTGACATGGATACCTTACAAACTATGGAATTGTTGGCTGTTGTATGGGCTATGATGTACTTTTCTGAGCCCCTTTAACATAGTAACAGACTCTTTGTATGTTGCTGGAGTTTGTGAGCGAATCGAGGATGCCTCTATAAAGGAAGTTCAGAACAGGAGGTTACATGAGTTGTTTATACAGTTGCAAAAAGCGATTAAGCTGAGGGAACATCCTTTCTCTGTTATTCATATCAGAAGTCACAAGTGGGATATTGGTTTGGGAGAGGGTAACGCACGAGCTGATAAGTTGGTCTCAGTTACACAGGTAACCCCAATCCCAAGCTGACTATAGCCAGAGGGGCACATTCTATGTTTCATCAAAATGCAAAAGGCCTCCATATAGAATTTCAGATACCAATGGAAGAGGCACGGGCAATAGTTAAAGCCTGTCCTATATGTAGTCACCATAATGGGGGTTGTGGGTTAGGTTTGAGAGTTAATCCAAGAAGATTGAAAACAAATGATACCTGGCAAATGGATGTAACACATGTTGCTGAATTTGGGAGGATGAAGTATGTGCATGTTACTATTGACACTTACAGTCATTTTATATGGGCTACAGCACAGACTGGTGAGAGAGCAAAGCAGGTAGAAAAGGCATCTCAGTAGCTGCTTTGCAGTGATGGGAGTGCCACAGCGTATCAAGACTGATAATGGGTCTGCCTATTGCAGCAGGAGAATAAAGGAGTTCATGCACATGTGGGGAATAGAACACATAACAGGCATCCCTAATTCCCCAACAGGGCAAGCAATTGTGGAGAGAGCTAATGGTACCTTGAAAAGATATTTGGGTAAATACTCAGATATTAGAGAGCCACAAGAAAGATTGTTAAAGTGTTTGTTTGTTTTAAATCATTTGTGTGTTTTTGGGAAAGCAAGGTTCCTCCTGTAGTTCGTCATTATGCACGGGAAAAAGATAATGAGAAGAAAGATGTATGGGTCAACTATAGAGATCCTAAGACAGGGCAATGGCAAGGGCCTGCTAAAGTGTTGTATTGGGGCCGCGGATATCTTTGTGTTTCTACCCCTACAGGATCTCTGTGGGTGCCTGCTAAATGGACCCGAGCAGCTGTGTTGGATGGAACAACTCAATCGACTGAGCAGAGAAGATCGTCAACGAGTGGAGACTAAGCTGTTGATCATCCTTCAACCGATATTTCTTAAGCTAAAGGGACAGTGTAGTTATGCTATTGACCGAGCAATTGATCAGTGCAAATCTGTAAACAACATATTAAGCTTGCATTCATTGCTTTCTGCATTTAAAGCTAAAGGACCTAGAGATTTAGCTTGTATTAAGTGTCAAGATAGTCGTTGTGGTGCATGGATATTATTCTATTGCGGGAAGTGTCAGACAACTAAGGGGTACATCAGGCCAAATTACCTGAGTTGTGGTGTGAGCGTTGTGCATTTTGTTGGTGATTCGCCTCCTGGCAAAGAGAACTTAAGTGCTCTACAGGTTTACCTGGTTTTCAGGGGTTGGAGTTATATGAATCTCAGAACAGAAAATTATTGCATGGTTTAGGTGGGAAACTCAGCATATAGTGGAACGTGTTTTAGGGCAATCTCTATCTTGTATTTTACAATCTAAGTGTGGTTGGGGTATTCCCCTGTCACGGTTTGATGTGATAGGTCCGATTTCAGTAGATCAAGACCCTAACAAAGTGTGGGACGATTGTCTTACAGTCCTAGAGGCTAAATCTGGGCCACCCCGGATCCAACAGCCGACAGGGAAGGGAGATTGTTGGATCAAGGTGGAAAATACAGCAGCAAGCTAAGAGGATTAAGAGCCAATTCAAGTCAGGAGCCGTGCAGGAAAGTTGTAGCAAACATGTCAATCTGCCAGGGCACTGGATGGTTCAGCCAATGCAGATGGAAGAGCTGTGCCATCGTTTATCATTCTTCCTCCTCCTAGTAGAGACAATGAGCCACATAGAAAGCGCAACAGGAGAAAAAGGGGCAAGAATCCCCCGCATGGCCATAGCTCAGCCTAAGACTAACATTTGGGTTATTTTGGCAAAGTTAACTAATCAGGATGCTATTTGTCTGTCATTATGTTCTCCCGGTAATCCATTTTCAACTTGTTTAGTCGGATTACCTGCAGATCCCTGGCCATGCCCTTCACATGTACCCACCTGCAAGACTAACAATGCTAGGGCAAGTGTAGATCATTGGGACCAGTGGGTTTCTCGTTTTCCTGTAGCACCGCAGGAACCCCAAGAATTGGAACTGTTAGGTTCAGTTATGGCAGATGCATGTCTTAATTTTTTCTATAAGAACCGGCTGTCAGCCAAGAATCATGCCACTATTGTAACTTCTAGCATGGCTGTCTACCCCTAATGCAACAGCCTGGTGCAATTATACCACAAAGACTGTGTCAATCTCATCAATTAACCCTATTCAACTGCCAAAGGTTATTTCTTGATATGTGGGACCGTGCTTGGCCCGGAATCCCATCAATGCTAAGAGGGGGCCATGTACAATTGGGCGGTTGTCTCTCCTTACACCCAATACATCCATGATATTTAACATGACCCACCGCCGTCATCGGAGTAAATGAATGATCCATGCATTTTCTGCAGACTGCAGAGATGATGTAAAATTTTGGTCCCCAGCAGCCATAGTTGCAGCATCAGTCTTGGCTCCAGGTGTATCAGCAGCAAATGCTCATGTCACCTTAAACAGAATAGCATGTTGGCTCGCTAAGCAAGCCAATATCACCTCTTTGGCAATTTCTAGCCTTCTGCTAGATGTTGATTCTATTCGTCATGCCACGCTTCAAAATAGAGCTGCAATTGATTTTCTGTTGCTTGCACAAAGCCATGGCTGTGAGGAGTTCGAGGGCATGTGCTGTATGAACCTTTCTGACCATACAAAGTCTGTACACGCTCAGCTCTCTGAATTGCGAAAGTTAGCTGGGAAATTGCAAATAGAATCGAGCCTTGGTATTGATGGATAGCTCAAATCTTTTAGCCTGGGATCATGGATACGCTCTATTGTTAAGGTTACCATTGTAGTATGCATTGTAGCCCTGTTAATAATATTCATCCTGCCGTGTTTTTGCATATGCTTGCAGAATATAGTGCAAAAGATGGTGTCTGCTGCGTTTAATCAAACCATGCTTGTTCAACAGAAAAACGGGGGAAATGCAGAGAGCTTTGTGGATATTTGGCTAGCTGAGAGAGGGCACGTAGACGCTGTACCATTAACAAACTGAGAAGGACACAGGCCTAAGAGTCAGCAGTCAGTGTCCAATGACAAAACTAGGCCATTATAACCTTGCTGCAACATGAGGATGTGGGAGAGTAGGGCCCTGCCAGAATAGGAAGAATAGTTTCAATAGTTGCAATGAAAAACCTAAAAGAATGTAGAAGTAGGTGTAACTGTATGATAAGTAAACCAACCAATCCTGAGCTCAGCTTTGCAATATGCATGAACTTCATTAAGTCCAATATAAATGTATGTGACTACCGATCAATAAACTGAGATCTGCTGATCACCCATATTGGCGTGCCGCTTTTCTCCTGCCGATCCTACAAATGGTTTTCCTACAGAGCACCCCCTCAGGGAATTCGAGGGCAGTGGTGTCCCCCATCCTTTGATGGTACTGGGGACATCCTAGTGACCAGCGAGGTCTCCTGGTCTCTCTGCAGTTGGATTTAGACAATGTCGCGGTCCTGGAGACACCTCTGGTGGGTACCACGAGTTCTGCCGCTGTCAGACCCTCCCCTTGCATGGCCACCACAGCCCAGGCCATCCCAGTCTGTCCCAGCACAGCCCAGTGCACCTCTCCTGACAGCCCAGACAATGCCCTGCCCCAGGGCTCCTCCCCAGGGAAGCCTTTGCCCAGGCCCTGCTGCATTCCCATCCCTGTCACCCCAGGACCCCCTGGATGAGCCAGGACGCAGCCCCTGCCCCAGCTGTGCCTCTTGGCCAGGAGCCCAGTGCTTCTGGGCTGCAGCACAGCATCTCCTGTACCCCATTGCTGTCACAGCTTCTTCCCCAAGGCATCCCCTGCTCTCCCCTGCCTCCCAGTGCAGCCCAGTGCCCCCAGTGTGTCTCTAACGCTGCCTTTGTCCCCAGCCCCTTCTGGATAAAAAGCTGGTGGCTATCCTGTGGCAGAAGCACCTGGCTGCCTCTCTGGATGCCTAGGTGAGCCGTGCCGCAGGGACAGGGGTGGAGACAGAGCCCATCCATGGCCCAGTGGGCTCCAGAGGTCACGGTCTGGGGTTTGTCTTTTAGGGTTGGAAGCACCTGTGTCCTTTTTCCTCTCCAGTGGCAAGAGGAGATGATCATCCCTGGAGGAACCCCCTGAACCCTTTGAGCCCTGGGCCATTTCCCCTGAATAATCAATCATCAAGAATCAATAAACCCTTTGAGCAAAGCTTTTCTCTGTGTCAGTGTGTGTGTCCGTGGGTCTGGATTTCCTCCTTTCCAGTGGTCCAGGAAGTCAGGCCAGATCTGGGCTCTGCTGCCTTGACACAGTCTGTGCTTTCCCCCAGACAAATGGTGTATTGGGAGTTGTGCAGAGTCCAGGGGCAGTGGGTTGACTAGGGGGGTGGGTGTCCAGGTGGTGAGAAAGGCTGTGGTTCACTGTAAGCATGGTAGGAATGGCCTGGGTTTAAAAGAAAAAAAAAAATTCAAAACAAACTTTATTTTAAAATTTTTTCTCCCTGTGAGAAATGACCACTCCTCAAAATTTTGAAAGGTTTATTAAAACCATAACAAAATTTAAAACAAAAGGACTAAATAAGGAAAAAGTGACAGTTCTGGGTGCCTCCCCCACTTCGTGGCTGGTAACCACGTGGCTGGCTCATCCACACAATGGCTGCTCTCCCTTTTATATCCTTGCTCTTGCAACAGCCAGCCCTATCTCCTCCCAAAGGCTGTCTGTTGACTCTTGGTCGCTGTCCATTGGTGTAGACTGCTTTCTTGGAACTGGATGGGAACTCAGGTGTTGCTAAGCCGTGCCTCTTAGGAACAATCTGCCCCTCCCCAAATGCCCCCACTATCAAGATCATCCCGGGATAACAGTGCTGGGCATGGGGGGACACATTGCAGGACTGGCCAAGACATCCCAGGATAACTATACATCCTTGCAGTACAACTTCTCTTAACATACTTATCATGTTCACCCTTTAATTGGGAGAGCCAACCATCTCATTACTCATCTCTAACACTGTGGCATTCACATTCTCTGAAAAAATCCCTTTGCCCAGGATTTTTCTCCTGGGAGGCTGAGAAGCCTCAGAGAAAAAGGAAAACAATTCTTATCTCATTTGCATTTCCTGTGTTGTGCTCATGTGCGGAACGTGTTTGGAGATTGTTTACCCACAGGTGATTGTTTGATTGGATTCTGGTTTGAGTTGTTTTGACTCAGTGGCCAATTATGGACAAGCTGTGTTGAGACTCTGGAAAGAGCCATAAGTTTTTCATTATTATCTTTTGAACAGTCAGTAAGTGTCCTTTCTGTATTCTTTAGTATAGTATAGTATAGTATAGTATAGTATAGTATAGTATAGTATAGTATAGTATAGTATAGTATAGTATAGTATAGTATAGTATTCTTTAATAAAATATAGTATTATAAAGTAATAAATTAGCCTTCTGGGAATATGGAGTCAAATGCATCATTCCTGCCTTCATTGGGCATCCCTGCAAATACAATATAACACCCCCAAAATTCTTGATTTGCTAAAAAGAATTTAAATGCCAAAACCAATCTTCATATGTCAAAAGTATGCAGAAATTATTTATTGGTTTTGAAATTTGGTTCCCTGGCGGGATGGGGCTGCTGAGTCTACCTGTCCACAGGGCACTGCGGGGCTGTGGGGTTTCCTGGGTGAGGGGCCCTACACGGTCACCTGTAATGCCTGGCCACAGGGGGTAGAGCCACCGTGGTGTCCTGGAAAAGGGCGGGTGGTTCTACCTGGCTCTGGGGTCATTCTTGGCCACTGGGTCCATCAGCTCCAGCAGGACTTGGGTGAATTTCGGGGTGGGTCACGTGGATCAGTTGTCCCTGGCCATCCTGAGAGCTCACCAGGGCTCAGTCCAACTCCAGTTCCAATACTGAAGGAACCACTGGTGCCAGCACCACCCAGGAAGCCTCACAGCAGAACTGGCACAGGGCATTGCCCTGGCAGAGGGGCAGGGAAAATGTCTTGGCCATGAGCAGCAGAATGGCGAGAAAGCCCCTGGTGCACGAGTTCCCAAGCCCACCAGGCTGAAGGCAGATTTGGGTTGCATTCCTGCTGTCCTGGCAGTGAAATTCTGAGCAGAGGGCACAGAGGTGTCTTCTCCACGGGGCTCCCAGGTGACACTGAGATGCTGTGGGGGAGCTGAGCCCTGCCTGAGGGCAGACTCAGCCCAGCAGGAGCCCTGGGCTGACACCGCGCTGGAGTCCACAGCTGGCTCAGGGGCGACGCAGTGCCATGAGTGGGGAACAGCTTCCCCTGAAACAGGGAGAGCGGAACCTTGGAGCCACCTGCTCCACAGCTGGAATGGTGTCAGCGTCAGGGAGCAGACTAAAGAGGAGAGGGAGGCCTTTGGTGTGAGATTCTGAGGAACATTTATTCCTCAAAGGAACAGGGCCCAAAAGAGTCCCAAACACCAGTGTGCTCGGGATTTTTATACAGCACTAGAACTGCAGGTGGGCATGCCCACTGAGCCAATAGGGAATCAGGGAGGGAGGAGCAAAAAGGAGGGGATACATCTCAGGGACCAATGGGATAAGGGGTGGAGAGGGCAGGTCACATGGGCCAATGGGGCATCATACATGAGGGGAATTCCAGAGGGGCAGAACCTGCAGGGGAGGGGTTTACAGGAGACTGACAGGGAAGGGTCCAGAACAGGGGCAGAGTTTACAGTGATAGATAGGGAAGGCACTGGACTACAGGGTGGGGGGGATTATAATGATTGAAGGGTAAAAGCAAAGGGATATAACCTGGGAATAATCTAATTTGGGGAAAGACAACATACAGGGAGTGAACTGGAACAGACCATCCAAAAAGCTGTGAAATAAAAGGGCACTGCAACAGCACTTGATAAAGAGGGATGTGTTTTATGATGCAAAAAGAAAGGATCAATCCTGTGCTATTTTAATAGGGTCTTTTTATATAGTTTTTTTAAGAATATCCCCGTCTATCCCCAGTTGGTCAGTAACAAGTTGTTACCCTGTATTGATTGGTCACTCAAACCCCCAGTGTGTAAGTGCAGGAAAAGTTGTTTGTGAGAGACAGTTTTCATTTTTCTATCTAAGAGTGAAAAACAGTTTATACAGGTGGCTAGTGTTTATCACAGTCCTAGAGCCCTTTTTCAGGAAAGCAGGTTATTTTCCACAGTCCTAGAGCTCTTTCTCAGGAAAAACAAGTTGTTTTTCACCGCTTCACAACTCTGTTCTCCCAAAGAGTTGTCAGCTTTCTCATGGCTTCTGTCAGCTCGGGTCAGGATTCAGTTTGTCGACCTTTGGCTGCTGTTTCACCACACAGAAAACATCATTACTGTCCCAAAAAATAAAAGCAGCTGAGACACAGCTCACTGCCTTCTAGAAGGTGAAAAGGGATGCAGGTGCCTGGAGGCCAAGGATAGAAATGGCAGTATTGAAAATGTGAGAAGCAAAGTTTTATCCATAGAGGCAGTGCCTGACCTCAAGGAAGACCTTTCCTACCAGTCAAGACTTCCTTAGGGAACACCCTGCTTCAATATCAATCAGAAAATAATGTTAAATTGCCTCTTATGAAAAGAAAACTAATGAGATTAAATCTTAAAAATAGGAAAAAAATCATTTGAGGTAATTGCTCATTGAAATCTTTTTTCATTAATTGCACTCCTGACAAAATTAATTCTTGAAGACAATTCGGGTAGAGGTGCAGCTCCTTTGGGCTTTGTGCATTCTGAGGAGCCCCATGGGAGATTTGATGCCAACTCCATGAGCCTCAGTTCCTCAAAGAAGATGTCACAAATGTCCAAGAAAAGGAAGTGCAAAGCAAAGGCAGAACACACCTTCCAGGGCCCAAGATAATGTTCTCCTCCCCACTGGATTTTTGCCCTGGTCAGATAGGACTATCTGAGGGTGAGGGAGACTTCCTGAGCAACCCTTTGCTCTGATCAGCTTGATGCCCAGGGAGGCTCCCTGGAACAGAGGTTGGGCAGAGTTAAAGGAATAAAGTAGGGATTTATTAAAAGGCCTTCAAAGGCTTCACCTTGAGCAGGACAAGAGCCCAGCTAAGACTACACCCAAAATGGATGACTGGTCAGGAGTTTTCACAATTTTATAAGGTTTGGTCCATTTAAATATTGGGGTTAATTGTCCAATTACAGCCTCAGGTATGCAGTCCCACCCTCCCAGTTTGCTTTCCTCAATTCACTGTTGTTTGCACCTTTTGGGCCTGAAGCTGCAACAGCGTCTGGTTCTGGGGCTGGAAGAGGATTGTTTTGTCTGACTACACTGTGAAGAGAACTTGCTAACACTCTGTATGAAGTCCAGAGTTACAGGCTAATGCAGTACAGAATCTGGAAATATGACAGCTAAAACTGAAGGCATCAGTCTGTTCCATGTTCCCTTGGTTCCATGGGGATCCACAGCATCACAATGGCCGCTTGTTTCCATGAGGTTCCCCAGTGTCACCATGGTGTCCTTGGACCCGCCTGGTCACAACTGACCCATGGTTCCATGAGGTTCCCTGGTGTCACCATGGTCACTGTCAGAGGCTGCATGAGATCAATGTCATGAGACACCGTGGGATGAGCTGTCAATCAGTGACACAGTGGGGACAGTGCTAACCCAGCCCTGATTGCCTGAAATCCATCAGAAATCCCACCTGGGGAGGCCCACAAAGGCCTGGGGCTTAAAACACAAGTGCACAAGGTCAGCCCCTGGTATGGACTCTGCCTTCTCCTCCTGGGGTTTGTGTCTCTCCCACTGGAACCTTAGGAACTGATAGTCATATCGTGTCTTTCCATAGAGTTTCTGTCTTTCTGTCTCTCTCTCTTTCTTCTCCTTCTAATGCTTTTATATGGAACATTTTCATACCTCAACAGCTTATGTATTTTAGATCTTTTCTAGGTTAAAGGAGCTAAGTTAATGACTTACTGCCTATGATATGTTTTCTGTGTAATTGGATGTTGCATGAAATCCTCTTCCAAAGTTTCTTGGTTTTTCATACTTTGCCAGTAAAATTTTGTGTCATTTTGACCTCTTGAAAACTTTTGGCTGGTGTTTCTCCTGTGCACCAAACTTGAGTAAAGGTGGCAGACGAATTGGTGAGTTGGCACAAACCCCCTTTCCACGGAGCTCCAGTGCATGGAGGATCAGGGGTGTGTGAGTTGCACAATCCCTGGGGTGGGGCCCCCTGCAAACTCAAGGGTCCTAAATTGGTGAAGCTAGGGTGCACTACAGCAGCAGCACTGAGTAGAGCCAAGGGCCCCAGTGCCCAGGGTGGGATGGCGGTGCTGGGGGTTCAGTGTGCCGTGGTTCAGGTAGAAACCGTAAACCACTGGAGGCCCCTGGGGTCACACTGGGGGGGCTGGGGGGCAGGGCAAGGCTGGACCTGCCCTTCCTCCCCCACAAAAAAATGTTTAGAGCCAACAATCTCCTCCAGTCTGTCACAACAGGCAATGCTGGAAGTGAAATCCCAAATTGTGGCCATGGGCACCTAGCTGAGAAGGACAATTCTTTTCCATAGGAAGGAAAGCATGGAGCCCCAAGGTTTGGAAGGCAGGTGAGAGCCTCAGTAGGCCGAGGCCAGCTAGACTTGTCAGTAATAGCAGATTTTGGATTTAGGGAATTTTGGAGGTGGAAACCCAATCTCGGCCATGGGCACCTGGAGAAGCAGGACAGTTCTTTCCCATGGGAAGGAGAGCATGGAGCCTCCCCAGTGTTTTGAGGACAGATGCAAGGTGACCCTTGTGAAACCACTGCCAGCCAGACTTGTCCTGGCAATATTCCTATGGGAAGAATCCCTGGATATAAGGAAATTTGGAGGTGAAATCCCAATTCTGGCCATGGGTGCCTGGAGGAGAAGGAACAGTTCTTTTCCATTGGGAAGGAAAGCACAGAGCCCCAGTGTTTCAGCAGCAGATGAGAAGTGACCCTCAACATGCAAAGGTCACTTGGAGCAGTCAGGCAGTCCATGGGAGGCCAAACCAGCCAGAGCTGTTCTGTGTTCCCTTGGTTTTATGGGGCTCCATAGTGTCACAATGGTGCCTTGGATCCATGGGGCCCCTGCAGTGTCATCATGGTGACTTGATTCCATGGGTTCCAACAGTGTCACAATGGCCCCTTGATTACAAGAAGACCTGCAGTGTCACACTGGCCCCTAGGTTCGATGGGGTCCCACAATGTCACAGTGGCCCCTAGGTGTCATAAGGTCCCCCATGCAGATGTCAAATGATGTCACAATGGTCCCAAGGATTCCATGAGCCCTTGCAGTGTCACAATGGTCCCAAGGTGGTCCCCCAGGCCCCACAATGTCACAATGTCACGTCTCCTCTGTTCCATGAGGTCTGCAATGTCACAATGGACCTTTTGGACCCTGGGGGTTTGCTGTGTCACAATGGTCTCCTCTGGCTCCACAGTGTCACAATGGACCATTGATGACAGGAGGCCACTCTGTGTCACCCTGGACCTTTGGTTCCATGCAGCCCTGCAGTGTCACAATGGTCTCCTTTGGCTGCACAGTGTCACAATGGACCACTGATGTCATGAGGCCCTGCAGTGTCACAATGGACCTTTGGTTCCATGCAGCCCTGCAGTGTCACAAAGGTCCTCTTGGTTTCATGAGGCCCCACAATATCACAATGGTCCTCCCAGGGTCACAATGGTCTCATGGTTCCATGAGGCCTCACAGTGTCACAATGGCTTTGTTTGGTTCCATGGGGCCTCATAGTGTCACAATGGTCTCCATGTTTCCATGAGTCCCTTGAGTGTCACAATGGTCTCTGTGAGTCCATGGTGCCCCTCACAATGGACCCTTGGTTCCATGATGGTCTCCATGGTTCCATGGTTCCATGGGCCCCTGGGTGTCACAATGGACCCTTGATTCCACGGGGCCTCTCAGCGTCACACTGATCCCTTTATTCCATGGAGCCACACAGCGTCAGTACAGTCCCCTTGGTTCCATGAGGCCCAGCAATGTCACAGTGGTCTCCATGATTCCATGAGGCCCCACAGTGTCACAATGGTCCCTTGTCTCACAGGTCCCCAGTGGTCCCTTGGTCTCAATGGTCCCCACAGTGTCACAATGGTCCCTTGGTCTCACAGGGCCCCACAGTGTCACAATGGTCCCTTGGTTCCATGGGCCCTGTGCTGCTGCATTCCCCCCTCCCCTTCTCAGGCCGCCCTGCCAGCTGAGAAATGCTCCTTGGGCCTCGGCCTTGGCCAACAGCCCCTGGGCTCAGCTCCTCTGCAGCTCATCACAAACACTGTCTGCTCCAGGCACTGCTGCTGCCCAACCAGCTCCTGGTTCCTTTAGGAGCAGCCCTGGGAACTGGTTTTGTTCCCTCAGTGGCACAACATCCCTGTTCTCACCCTGCCAAAGAAAGCTGTTGGTGCCAAGTGTGGCCAGGATGAGCCATTGCTGGGACTGAAGCCCCTCTCTTGGGGCCCTGCAAACAGCGCTCAAAAGGAGCCCTTTGAGCTCTCCTGGGCCAGCGACTCCCTCTGAGTGGGGCCTCTCCCAGCCAGGAACTCTCCCGTTTGCTGCACTCGGGGATCCCCCAACAACCACAGAGCCTGGGCCGATCCCCCCACTCCTCCAGGCTCAACCCTTCACCCCACTGGGGAGATGCCAAAGGATCCAGAGGGAGCATTTTTTGCCCTCAGGGGAATTGCTCACAGGTGCCTTGCACTGACTCTTCGTGTCTGTGTGCACACAGGAGTGCCTGTGCTGGGGAAATGTGGCAGAAATGCTGCTCTCTGAGGGGGGTTTGAGTGCCTTGGAGAGCTGAGTCAGTCAGGCCTGTAGGGAAGGGTAAATCACAAGGTCTAAGTGAAGTTAATTGCTGCTAAGAGTTGTTCTTAGTTGCTAAGTTGTTACCTTTAATATAAACTATAATCTAAGTTAAATATTGTTAAGTGTTATTCCTCTGTTAAATTGCAAAGTCATAGGTTTAAGTTAGGTTAAATGCTGTTATGCTCTGCTCTTTTGCTTAATTGTTAAGTTGAAAGTATCAGTTAAAGTTAAGGTATAAGTTAAGTCCTGTTGAGTTTGAGCTCTGTTAAACTTTTAGGCCATATTCCTTTTATCCTTGCCCTCACTGTCCTTGTGTCACACACACACAGAGGGACAGTTCTGGGTTAATTTCTGGTTTGATTGCCTGGATTCTGTTTGGTTTTGTTGTTGCTTTGTTTCCCTGGTGTGCCTGAAGTGTCCAGTCAGGAGCAGAGTGACTCTTGCCAAGGAACTTTGTGCTGCTGTCCCTTAATATTCAATCTGGTTTTTGCTGATCCCTTGCTGGGGATTTTTTCAGCGCTCTCAAGGCCTTGTTGGTACCAGGGTGAAGGAGGCCTGGCCCAGGCTCTGGCCCTGGGGGACACAGGGACACTGCCAGGGGGTCCCTGTCCCCCTGTGCCACCCCCAGGGCCCCGGCCCCCCGTCCCCGTGTCAGGCTCTGGGGTCGATCTCGTGGAACATCCTCTGGGGAGGCTGCGGGGCCGGGGGCGGGGGACCCGGGGGGACAGGGGACCCCACTGTGCACGAGCAGGGTTGGACTGCTCTGGGGGAACTGTGTGGGGGGGGCAGGGGACCTCCCCAGTGACCTCCCACAGCCCCGTGATGTCACACAGCCCCTGTGATGTCACACAGCCCCGTGATGTCACACAGCCCCTGTGATGTCACACAGCCCCTGTGATGTCACACAGCCTTCTGTGATGTCACACAGCCCCCGTGATGTCACACTGCCCCTGTGATGTCACACAGCCCCTGTGATGTCACACAGCCCCTGTGATGTCACACAGCCTTCTGTGATGTCACACAGCCATCTCTGTGATGTCACACTGCCAGGTGATGTCACAGTTCCCCTGTGATGTCACACTGCCCCAGTGATGTCACAGAGCCATCTATATGTCAACTTGTGATGTCATACAGCATTGCTGTGACATCACAGAAGACTGATGTCACAAAATCACCCTGTGATGTCACAATCTGTTCTGTGATGTCACAGCCTGCTCCATGATGTTACACAGCCACCAGGTGATGTCACAACCCACTCTCTGATGCCACAGAGCCACCCTCTATGATGACAGACTCTGCTCTATGGCCTCACACCCTACTCTGTGATGTCACAGCCAGCTCTGTGATGTCACAACCCACTCAGTGATGTCACAGAACCCTCTCAAGAACCCTCAAGAACTCAGTTCTATTGAGACACTGAAGTTTCTTGTACTTTGAAGAGATCCCTGTCGGGGACACAACTGAGAAAGTGTCCCCAGGCCCCAGGCAGAGCAGAGAACTGCAGGCAGTGATGGCAGCTGGGGACAAAGAGAAGCCAAGTCTTGGTGCCCTGGGGCACAGCAGGGGTCTGTGCCACCAAGGGCTGGGAGGAGACACCTTGTCCTGAGGCCCTGGGGCCTCCTGGCACAGCCCCAGCCAGGCTGGGCACTGTCAGCCCCTTGTCCTGCCCTCAGCATCCCCCCCAGCCCACATCCCAGTGGCCTCAAGGATCTGCTGGAAGGAGTCCCTGGGGAGCCTTGCTCAGCAATGGCCCTGGGGGCTCCTTCATGCTCCCTGCAGGGACTGCAGGTTTTTCAAAGGACTTTGGGTTTGGCTTTTGCCTTGGAGTCTCTGAGAGGTTTGTGCAATCATGGCCTCCAATTATCTGCTGTAATTAGTCCCTGGAGAGGCTTTGTCAGTAACAACACTCAATGGGGCTCATTAATGCTTCAAGGTACTTCAGTTATTTTAAGGTACTTGGTGTTTCCCTTTTGATACAGACTCTGTGAGAGGTTTGTGCAATCATGGCCCCAATTATCTGCTTTAAAGAGTCCCTGGAGAGCTTTGTACTGACACTCAGTGGGGCTCATTAATGCTTTGAGATACTCAAGGCTTTTTTTTGAAGGTACTTTGGATTTTCCTTTCCACACTGAGTGTCTGGGAGGTTTTTGTGCCATCCTGGCCACCAATTCTCTCCTCCAAGGAGTCCATGAGGAGCCTGTGTTGGAGAGGGACCTCAGTGGGAGCCATGAATGCCTGGAGACACTTTGGGTGTTTCCTCTGCCTTTGACTCCTGGCAAGGTTTGTGCAATCTCCTCCCAGGCCCTGAGGTTCAAGGGCTCAGCTCCAAATGCCCAGTGAGGCTCATGAGGATCAAGCAAGTCCTGACAAACCATGGCTCTGCCTTGATTTCCCTCTGCTCCTGTGCAGTTCATTAGGAGGGTTTCCTTTTACACTTATGGAGAAATAGTTCCAAGACCTTCTAGGAAATATGCATTCCTATTTTAAAGGGTGTCTTTTATTGCTGTTCCTATTACACAAGAGGTGATGGCAGCATTCAGTGACTGATATTGATGCAGGGACTCTCCTAAGGAGGTCTGGCCTGCTCAGAGAAGCTGTGCCTTGAGCTCTGAGCCAGTGTGGACAACCTTGCTCCACATTCCCCAAGCCCATCGTGTCTCTCCTCACTCACCTGGGACCTGCTTTGGCTTGGAGAAGTGGCTGCACACAGCCAAAGAGGATTTTCCTTCTTTGATTTTTGAAGCCATCTAAAACTCCTGAGTTTCCCCACTGCAAACAGACATCCTCCTCAAGTGTGTGCCAAGCCCAAGCTGCCACCAAGGGCACTCCAGACCTGCCCTGGGCCAGCTCTGAGGGTGGATCATCATCCCAACCTGCACTGGGCCATTGCAAGGACTGTTGCCATGGACACTGCAGGGACCCCACTGCTGGGTTTGGGTGCCATGGCAACCCCCCATCAGTTCAGGTTTCCTTGGAAACCAGCCCAAGGAGCCATTTCTGCAGCCAGGTTCCATGGCCACTTGCCTGCAGAGCTGTTGCTGCCCTCGGCTGCCATGGCAACCCTGAGGACAAAGCGGTGCCAGGGCTGTTCCAGGTACAATTGCAGTGACACTCGTTGGTGCCACCAGGTGCCATGGCAATGGCCACAGGGACCCGTTCCTTGGTTTGGTGCCATGGCAACCAATGCCCGGAGCCCTTGTGCTGGTTGGTGGCCATGGAAAGCTGCCCTGGGCCCCTTGCTCAGGGCTGGTGTCAGTGCCCAGAGCCAGAGGGGATCCCTTGCTGGGGGCTGTGCCATGGCCACCTGCCCTGTGCCGCGCTGGCCGCTCAGGCACCAGGAACCAGCAGCCACCGGCACTGCCAGGGCCAAAGGCCAGGTCAGCCAGACAGAAAGGGGCAGGGCTGGGCACTGTTTCCATGGCAACCGGCACTGGGGGGGACACCTGGGTCACCTGGCCTGGCAGTTGCCATGGAAACCCCTGGCAGGGACTGAGGGCACAGCCCCTGGCACTGAGACACTGCTGGGCCGGGTGCTGAGCACAGGGCTGAGCACGCAGAGATGGTTTTGTTCTTGCTGAGCTGCAGCAGAGCCAAGGCCTGTCCTGCCCCTCGTCCAGCCACGCTGGGGAGGGGCTGGGGCTGCAGGGGAGCTGGGCAGGGACACAGCCAGGACAGGGGACCCCAACTGAGCCCAGGCATACCCCAGACCAGAGCACATCATGCTCAGGGTATGAAGGGGGCAACAAGGAGGAAGGGGGAATTTTGGAGGAGGGGTTTTGCCTTGCCAGGTAACACTTAGGCAAGAGGGGCCTTGTTTCACCAGTGGGCAGGGTCAGTACCAAAGACACAGACACCAACTGAAGGAATTGTGTCATTTATATCATGCACAGCTGCAGAGAATTACAAAAGGATAAGCTCAACAAAGCACATCATCATTAGCAAAGAATTACAAAAGGATAAGTTCATCAAAGCACATCAACATTAGCAAACAATTACAAAAGAAGCTCAGCAATCCATCATAACTCATCATTACATTTGGATGACTAACCCCTTGGTGAAACACTAGAGGTGTTTGTGGCAGACAAAGATTCTGGCTGACTGTCAAGGTACACCTTACAGACATCAGTAGTACTTCAGTGACACCATTCTTCATTCTTTTTTCTCAATCTCATTGGAGTTAGGAACAAGAATTCTGTTGTCCATGGAGCTGGCACCTTTTTAATTCCAGAATAATGCCCCGAGGCCCTTTGCTGTTCAGCTTTACCATGTTGTCTGTGGCTAACAAGGCTTGGGGGCCCTTTCCCCTCTGGCTGGAAGGGGCCGGGTCCCAGTCCCTGAGGGGCACCCAGGCTCCTGGATGGAATTCCTGTGCAAGTCCCTCAGTGTCACAGCAGCCTTCACATGGAGCCCCGTGGGTCAGAGCATTTTCCAAAGGGGCCCTTGGGGCAAACAGGGAGATTTGGTCTGGCAGGATGTGTAAAACAATCTCCTGTCAGATCTCCTTGTTCTCACACACAATCCTTGGCTGCAGGGACACATTCCCATTGTTCCTGCCCAGGGTTCAGGACTCAGAGTTGTCTTTCCCAGGAGCTGTTCCTTCAGCTGCCTCAGGAGGGCCATTTGGCCTCCGGACCCACACTCTGGCTCCATTATTAGGACTGCTGCATCCAAACCCTTCATCTCCACAAACGGTGGTGATTGGAGGTGGATCTCCTTTTTTCACAATCCTTCTTAAAATTGCAATATTGATAATTGTGCTACCCTGTCACAGGGGTGAATAATCCAATCCTGGTCACTATTGTTTAACAGAATTACTGTAATTTCTCCTTGATATTCTGCATCAATTCCTCCTGCCATGACAGGAACACTTTGCAAGGCCAAGCTCCAAGGGAGCAGCTACCAAAACAAAGTGTCCTGGAGGAATCTGAATTCCTGTTTCAGTATTGGTACCTCTCATTTGCTTTGAATTTATCCCAATTAATTCCAATGCAAGAAGGCCCAGCCCTGCAGCCTCTGGGCTGGCCCTGCCAGGGGCCATCCCAGCCAGAACAATTTCCCAGGCAGTCCAAGTCTCACTGCCCATGGTTGGATTTGCAAATTGGGGGCAGCCGTGCACAGCCAGGGGGTTTCCATTTCCCCCGTGGGCCATTGTTAAGGGCATGGAGCACATCTGGGAGATGGGTTCTCCATGGGCAAAGGTTCCCATCTCCTCATTTTTTCCACTGCTCTTTTCACAACCTCTTCACTCTTTCAACCAATCCCGCAGCTTGTGCATAGTCTGGTACATGAAAAACCCCTAGTGTTACATCCCCTGAGCATTGCAATTTCTACCAAAATCTAGTATTGTCATTAGGGTCAATCCTATTTTAGTGTTACATTATTATTATTTTATATATATATATACATAATGATATAGATATATATAGACATATAGATACAGACATATACATATATAAATATATAAAAATATATATATAAATATCTTATTATTCTATAAATACATATATATTGTTATTTTTATTATATTGATTTTCACTTGCACAAATGCATCTGAGCTCAAGATTAAAACCTTCTTCTGTTGCTCCATGTGGGAGCATTCCAACAATCATTGTTCCTTCTGAAGGTGCTGTTTCCAATGGACTCTTAACAAATTCATCTTTGTCTGCCCAAACCCACAAGTTCTTTTCCTTTTCCATGTGCAATTTTTGGATGCATTTGAAGCCATCCAGGGGTGCAGCTTCTTTACCCAACTGCCCCACTGCTCCCACAGGGCTCCCACCTCAGCCCACTCCAGAGCCAGGGAACTCCAGGGAAGGGCTTCCCAGCTGGGAATTTCTGATGGGACTGATTCCTCACATTTACATTGAACAAGTGACATTTGGTTGGGATCTGGCCAGACTGGGCCAGTTTTGTTTGACCAGTGGGCAAAGTCAGCACCAAAGACACAGACTCCAACTGAAGGAATCAGTGTCATTTCCTGCAGTTCAGAGCAGCAAAGAATCCCAAAAGGAGCAGCTCAGCAATGCACCCAATCATCCCCACCAAAGATTGCCTGCAGTGATTAAGAAAGATCCAGCAGCATTTACCCTCAGCCTTTACCATCCCCCAGATCCACACAGCAGCTGGGGAAGCTGTCACAGCCAAGGGCTGCAGAGCCACTCCTGGGCACTGGGAATTCCTGCAGGTGCCTCCAGCCCCAGGTGAGGCTCCAACCCCGCTGGGAGAGGGCCCAGCTCTGACAGTGCTGAATGAACAAACTGACAGCACTGCTAGTGTGGCAACATCTGGTTTCATCCTCCTCTTGGGGCCCTCCCAAAGCCTGGCCAGGGCCCCAGGAGGAACCAAGGGAGCTGACTTTGATCCTTCAGCCCCAAACAAGGCCAGATGTCAGATTTCATGGCCTTGTCTGGCTTCTAAATACACAAAGGTCAATACATGTTTCACTAAGGAGTGCATACATCTATCACAGTGCTAATGACCATGCCTATTTCATTAGGGAGCAGATACAAAGATAACCTTTGCTTGGAAGGTTCATCCAGAGGCCACCTTTGGCTCAGGGCCTGCTGTCCAGGCCTCACTCAGGGCTGGTGTCCAGGCCTTGGCACTTCAGGGACGTGGTTTAGTGCTGGGCTTGGCACTGCTGGGTGACCGGCTGCACTGGGTGAGCTCAGAGGGCTTTTCCAACAGAAAGGATTCTATAATTCCATTATTCCATCTGCTGAATTCAGCTAGGTCCATGTTAGCAGCATTACTTTGCTCAGAAAGTCTCCTCTTGCCCAGCTCCTGTGGCCTGAGGCTTCAGCTCCTTCAGCTCCTGGTGCTGAGCTGCTCATGCTGAACGAGACGACTCGGAGAGAAGAACACAGTCCATCCAATTCCTTCTGGGACACGGACAGGGGAGGCTGTGCAAACAGGAGCATTGTTTGCTGTGGCCTCCTCTCTGCCCTTCACGCCTTTCAGCACTTTCTTTGAACCAGCCAAGAGCTTTCTCCAAGAGTGCAATGGAGCAGCTGTTCCTGCTCCTGGGTCTGGCTCTCTCCAGTCTCTGCCCTTGCCTGGTTCTGTCCCTCGTGCTGTGCCCTCTGTTCCCCAGGGCTCGCTGGCTGCTGCCCAGGACTGTGGCACTGGCACAGATCCAGTGCTCCAGACCCTCCTTTCTGTGCCCTTGGAGCTGCCTGGGCACAGCAGCCTTTTCCATCTGGAAGCTCCCCATGGACAGGGAGTGCCCAGCTCCGTTCCTTGCACAGCCTCCAGGAGCCCAGGGCTGCCATCTCAAGTCCCTGCTGGCACTGGGGGCTCCCAGGTGCCTCAGGCTGCTGTGACACCGCTGCACACGGCAGGGAAGAGGGGCAGGGGCTGTGCTCAAAGTCCATCCATGCTGCTGCTGCTGCTGCTGCTGCTGCTGGGGGGGTCATTTGTGCAGGCCTGGCCCAGAGTCAGGGATCAGATCCTGCCAGTCTCTTCCAGCCCTGGCTGCTCAGAGGTTGGGCCTTGGAGCCTCAGGTGGCCAAAGGCAGCTGCTGCTGGTCCCTCTGTGTGCCTGAGTTCAGCAGTGCTGCTCCATCAGTCTGTGCCCAGCAACGGGGAAAAGCCTCAGCCCTGCAGGGCCAGGAGCTGCCGGGCTCTGCCTGAGCAGCTCAGCCAGCAGGAAGGGAGCTGCTCCACACGGGAACCAGGAGCAAAGGACATTCCTTTTGTAGGACATGTTTTCTATATAAAGGAAAAAAAGGGAAAAGGAAACAAATAGGTAAATTGTAAAAGATAAGAATAAAATCCAACTGTTAGTGAAAAAACATAACATAATGTTAGTGAAAAAAATAAAACATAAATGCCAAGTTACAGTCTTTTGCATTAAGAGGTAAATGATCTTTTTAAAAAGAGAACTCAGTTATTTACATTGTAAATGTGCTGATGGCATGGATCCATCTTACTGACCTCAGCAGCCTTTTAAAAGATTTTGGGTTTTGTTTCCAATATTGGTATTTGAAATTGTGCTCAAAGCAAGAGGAAATTGCTTTGTGCCCTTCCAGCTCCAAGCAGGACTGGGAATGGAAACTCTGTCAAAGCCCAAATCCTTTAGAAGATGACCTTCCTTCTCAGCCTGGCAATGAGCTGCACATTCCCTTTGAAACTGTCAGGGATTTCTTAGAGACACAAAGTCCCACTTACAGCTTTTTGCTCTGGTTTGGCAGTGCAGAAGGGCAATTCTCCATCCAGCAGCTCCAGCCTGCACTGCCTCAGGAACACGGCCCACTCGCCAGCTTTGGCCCACTCAGGCACTTCTAGAGGAGGAACAAAGTGCAATTGCACAATTCCAGCCAATCAAGAAGGAAGAATGGCACAGACAAAACACCCTGTGCAGATCCAGGCGTTCAGCTGGGACTGTGGAGAGTTTGGGTCCTTGCCAGTTGGATGTGTGTCCCCAGCTGCAATCTCTGGGCCTGCAGCAGAGTCTCACTCACCTGCCAAAGCAGAAAGCTCAGGCGCTGTGCTCACAACGGGCTCGTCTGATGCAAAGCTGTCAGAGCAATGTGAGGGCAGAGCCAGCCCAGCTGGGCCCAGGGCTGAGCCCAGCAGAGCCCTGGCAGAGCCCAGAGCAGCCTCAGCACGCGCAGAGCCCGGCTGCAAGGAGAGAAAGCAGAAAGTGCCCGTCAGCTGAGGGCTCCTGTCCCCTTGTGCCAAGGCCTGCGGTGCCCAGGCCATGCTGGCTGTGCCCAGAGCTGTGCCCAGAGCTGCCCATCCCTGCTGCCTTTGGCAGCAGAGCAGGAGGGCAGCACATGTGCCCAGCCTGCAGCCAGCCACGGCACATCCAGCCCTCAGCAGCTGCCCAGAGCCAAAAAGCAGCTGGGCAGCCGACTGAAGAATTCATTGCATCTGCCCCAGCAAAGGGGGAACCTTTGGTGCCCAGCCAGGCCATGCCATGCCCAGATCTGGGAGCATCCCCCTGCCTGTGGACTCACCTGCAAATTGGGCCTGGAGCCTGGCTTTGAAGAAGGTGCCAGAATCCAAGTCCATCATCTTCAGCTGGCCAGGCCGAGGAAGAGATTGTCATCCTTGAGGTTGTCCTTGGTGTCTCCAGCAGCAGCCCCACCTGGTACAGCTTCTCCAGGGGCTCCTTCTCCTTCCCTAGGGCCAGACCAGGCTGTCAGGGCTCTGCCCAGGGCCCCAGCCATCCATGAACCAGACAAACAAAACCAGGGGGGATGGTGGCCACCAGTGCTTGCCACACCAGGTCTGCAGCTCAGCTCCAGCCCAAGGGCTGTGTGTTTCCCTCTGCTGACCCCTGCTCAGAGCTACAGGCAGGACAAAACCAGCCTGCTTTGCTTTGCCACTGAGTGCCAAGAGATGTGTGGAGCTGGTACCTGCCAGGCCCCTGGGTCCAACTGTGCACGTGGATCTCTCCCATCTTCTAGGGCAGAGGAACACCCTGCACCCAGGGATGATGGAAAAGCTCTTCTAAGGATGGTCTGTCCGAGGGTTGCATGGACAAACACCTCTTAATGATATCCTGGCACTCTGGAGAGAGAAACCAGAAATCACCAGTCAGTTGGAGAAGTTGCCCCCCTGTTCCCATGCCCAGGCCATGCTGGGTGTGCCCAGAGCTGGGCCTAAACTTCCCCATGGATGCTCTGTTTGGAGGAGAGCATGAGAGCAGGACATGTGCCACCTCCTCAGCAGCTGCCAGAGCAGGATGCCCACGAACCCGCTGCTGTCTCCCAGCACTGCGATTCCCCCCATGCCCAGAGATGAGGATCTACCTTCAGAGAGCTGATGTGGCAGCCAGAGCTGGCCCCAGCTGAGGCTCTGGCCCCTCCTGAAAGGGTGCTCCCCGCAGACCACCAGCTGGTGCAGCAGGATGCCCAGGGACCAGATCGTTGCTGCCTCGCCGTGGTACCACCCAAAGTTGTTCCATTCTGGGGGGCTGTATGACCGGGTTCCTATGGAATACAGACAGAGCTCAGCAGGGGGATGCTGCTGCTCCCAGAGCCTGGCCCCAGCATCCCTGGGCCTGCGGGGGCTGCATCAGTGGCACACAGTGTGACCGCTGCCCTCTCAACAGCACCTGGGACTTGTGCACAAACTTAGGGTTGGGAAAGGAGTCACTGGTGTTGGAAGAGGGCAGCGGAAGCCCTGGCTAGGCCTGACCATGACATGCAAAGGAAAAACCCCCTCTGTGCTGGGGAAAAAACATGCCCTTATTCTCCCTGCCTGCATTGCCCCAAAAATAATATAAAGCCAAAGCAAACAGGGCAAGTGGAGCAGTCCAAGCCCTTCCTTTCGCCTGCACACCAAACCGGCTGGGGCACAGGTTCCACCCCCCCCTCTCTGCTGCCCCCACCCACGGGGGTTTTGGTCGGGCTGGCTGCCCCAGCCCAGCCCCAGTCCTGGGCAGAGTGGCTGGCAAAGGCTGCCAGCAGGGCTGGAAGATGGCTCCCCACCCAGCCCCCCCCTCTAAAGCAACACAGCTGAAGACTCAGTCCCTCAGTCCCCTGACTGGCAGCAAAAGGAGAATCCCCGTGTGCACAGCCAGCTTGGGCTGAGATGTTGGGCCATGAGATGCTGGGACCAGGAGCACACCCCTGCGAGGGCTCACCTGCAAAGTGAGTGTAGGCTGTCTCTTGCAGGTAGGTGCCACAGCCAAAGTCAATCAATTTGGCCTGCCCGGTGGCCAGGTCAACCAGGATGTTCCCTGGTTTGATGTCCCTGTGCAGGACCCCGCAGCTGGTGCAGTGCCGCACGGCCTCCAGCACCTGGCGGAACAGCGCCCGCGCCTCCTCCTCGGGCAGGAACTGCCGTGCCCGAATGAAACGCTGTGGTCCTGACACCGCTCTGGCCGCTCCAGCACCATAACGACGTATTCAGGGAGCTCGGCCCACTCCAGCAGCTGGATGACACCAGGGAAGCCAGTGGACACCTTGTCCAGCAGCACGATCTCCAGGGGTGCTCTGGTGCCGTCGGGCTGCGGGAGGAGCGCGGTGCCATCAGTGGGGCTGAGGCCATGCCGGGGCTCGGGGAGCCCTCAGCCAGCCCGGGATGCTCTGCGCCCTGCGCTGGGCCCACGCCCGCTCCCCCTCGAGGCGCCCTGGCGGCTTCCACCGTGCCGGGTCTCGGCTCCTCCCTGCCCGGCACGGCCCGGCTGCTGCCGCTGGCCCCGCTCACTCACCAGCTCGCCCCAGTGCCGGACGCGGTTCCGTGGAACACGTTTGATGGCCACCTGCAAGCCAAGGGCAGCAGCAGGCTCAGCTCGCCGCCAGCTCTGCCCAGCCCCATCCTCCTCCTCCTCCTCCTCCTCCTCCTCCGCCCGCTCTACCCAGCCCCATCCTCCTCCTCCTCCTCCTCCGCCCCTCCCCCCCCCCCACCCCGCGCCGGCCCGCGCGCTCACCGGGCGCCGTCCGAGCCCGCTTGGCGAAGAAGGCGATGCCGGCCGCCGCGCCCCAGCACCGAGCCCAGCCTGTACCGCTCCCTCAGGCCCTGCTGTGCCTCTCCTGCAGGCGAGACGCGGCTGTCAGCGCTCGGCCCGTGGCCAGCACCAACCCCCGAGCGCCCCTCACCCGCCCCCGGGCCGGCCATGCCCAGGCGTTCTCTCTGTGGAACGCGGCACGGGAGGCTCGGGGCCGGCGGCTGCGCTGCCGAGCCGCGGAGCTCGGGCCGGGGAAGCTGCAGCGGAGGCGGCGGGAGCGGCCCGCGCCGCCTGTGTTCGCGGGCCCCGGGAGGCCTGGAGCGAGGCCGGGGTCGGGTCGGGGTCGGGGTCGGGGGTCGGGTCGGGACTGGACCCCTCGTCAGGTCCGGGGCCGCCTCGGGCCAAAGCGGAGCCGAAGGCGGCGATGCCGCCCCGCACCAGGCGCTGATGCCCGCCCAGCAGTGCCACCGCCAGTAC
>JALJVW010000706.1:0-23991 GCA_024865655.1 Emberiza elegans | reverse complement strand
TTCTAGAGGTGCACGGTGTGGTTCGGCTGCAGGCGGCGAAGCGTTTTTCGCGCAAAACACTTTTCAAGCTTGGGCGAGCAGTCAAAAGCGTCTCTTGTCGCCTACACCTAGTCAAAAACGACTTGCCACTGTGTCTCAAAACTATGTCTCGCAAGGAGATTCTAGAGGTGCACGGAGCTCTGCAGAGCGTTTTGCAAGAAGCAAAAGAAAGTAGTCCAAAACGACTTGCATTCGAATGTTAGCGTGAATAAAATCGCAGGAGAGTGGTAAGGTACTGTTTTTCTATCAGTTTGCAAGCTGTGCACACAGTACCAGTGTGGCTCGGCTTGGATGTTCGCCTTTTCGGAAGGTGCCGCTCTCTCCGGCTCCCGGAGGCGAAGAAGCGGCTTTTTCGCGCAAAGAGCATTGTGCCGGTCGCAGAGTACTGTGCCGGTCGCGGTGTGCTCCGAACCGCGGCTTCTGCCGAAAAAAGCCAAGGACCGGCGCTTAGCTCGGGCGAGCTCCGTACCTTCGTCTTTAGCGTCTCTTGTCGCCTACACCTAAGCAAAAAGCTTTTCCACTATGTCTCGCAAGGAGATATTGTGCCAGTACAGAAATCATCTCCTATCATGTTCTAGAGGAACACGGAGCACTGCAGAGCGTTTTTTGCAAGAAGCAAAAGAAAGTAGTCCAAAACGACTTGCATTCGAATGTTAGCGTGAATAAAATCGCAGGAGAGTGGTAAGGTACTGTTTTCTATCAGTTTGCAAGCTGTGCACACAGTACCAGTGTGGCTCGGCTTGGATGTTCGCCTTTCGGAAGGTGCCGCTCTCTCCGGCTCCCGGAGGCGAAGAAGCGGCTTTTTCGCGCAAAGAGCATTGTGCCGGTCGCAGAGTACTGTGCCGGTCGCGGTGTGCTCCGAACCGCGGCTTCTGCCGAAAGAAGCCAAGGACCGGCGCTTAGCTCGGGCGAGCTCCGTACCTTCGTCTTTAGCGTCTCTTGTCGCCTACACCTAAGCAAAAAGCTTTGCCACTATGTCTCGCAAGGAGATATTGTGCCAGTACAGAAATCATCTCCTATCGTGTTCTAGAGGTGCACGGAGCTCTGCAGAGCGTTTTGCAAGAAGCAAAAGAAAGTAGTCCAAAACGACTTGCATTCGAATGTTAGCGTGAATAAAATCGCAGGAGAGTGGTAAGGTACTGTTTTCTATCAGTTTGCAAGCTGTGCACACAGTACCAGTGTGGTTCGGCTTGGATGTTCGCCTTTCGGAAGGTGCCGCTCTCTCCGGCCCCGGAGGCGAAGAAGCGGCTTTTTCGCGCAAAAGAGCATTGTGCCGGTCGCAGAGCACTGTGCCGGTCGCGGTGTGCTCGAACCGCGGCTTCTGCCAAAAGAAGCCAAGGACCGGCGCTTAGCTCGGGCGAGCTCCGTACCTTCGTCTTTAGCGTCTCTTGTCGCCTACACCTAAGCAAAAAGCTTTGCCACTATGTCTCGCAAGGAGATATTGTGCCAGTACAGAAATCATCTCCTATCATGTTCTAGAGGAACACGGAGCTCTGCAGAGCGTTTTGCAAGAAGCAAAAGAAAGTAGTCCAAAACGACTTGCATTCGAATGTTAGCGTGAATAAAATCGCAGGAGAGTGGTAAGGTACTGTTTTCTATCAGTTTGCAAGCTGTGCACACAGTACCAGTGTGGCTCGGCTTGGATGTTCGCCTTTCGGAAGGTGCCGCTCTCTCCGGCTCCCGGGAGGCGAAGAAGCGGCTTTTCGCGCAAAAAGAGCATTGTGCCGGTCGCAGAGTACTGTGCCGGTCGCGGTGTGCTCGAACCGCGGCTTCTGCCGAAAAGAAGCCAAGGACCGGCGCTTAGCTCGGGCGAGCTCCGTACCTTCGTCTTTTTAGCGTCTCTTGTCGCCTACACCTAAGCAAAAAGCTTTTCCACTATGTCTCGCAAGGAGATATTGTGCCAGTACAGAAATCATCTCCTATCGTGTTCTAGAGGTGCACGGAGCTCTGCAGAGCGTTTTGCAAGAAGCAAAAGAAAGTAGTCCAAAACGACTTGCATTCGAATGTTAGCGTGAATAAAATCGCAGGAGAGTGGTAAGGTACTGTTTTCTATCAGTTTGCAAGCTGTGCACACAGTACCAGTGTGGTTCGGCTTGGATGTTCGCCTTTTCGGAAGGTGCCGCTCTCTCCGGCTCCCGGAGGCGAAGAAGCGGCTTTTCGCGCAAAAAGAGCATTGTGCCGGTCGCAGAGCACTGTGCCGGTCGCGGTGTGCTCGAACGCGGCTTCTGCCGAAAGAAGCCAAGGACCGGCGCTTAGCTCGGGCGAGCTCCGTACCTTCGTCTTTAGCGTCTCTTGTCGCCTACACCTAAGCAAAAAAAAGCTTTTCCACTATGTCTCGCAAGGAGATATTGTGCCAGTACAGAAATCATCTCCTATCGTGTTCTAGAGGTGCACGGAGCTCTGCAGAGCGTTTTGCAAGAAGCAAAAGAAAGTAGTCCAAAACGACTTGCATTCGAATGTTAGCGTGAATAAAATCGCAGGAGAGTGGTAAGGTACTGTTTTCTATCAGTTTGCAAGCTGTGCACACAGTACCAGTGTGGTTCGGCTTGGATGTTCGCCTTTCGGAAGGTGCCGCTCTCTCCGGCTCCCGGAGGCGAAGAAGCGGCTTTTTCTTCGCAAAAGCATTGTGCCGGTCGCAGAGTACTGTGCCGGTCGCGGTGTGCTCCGAACCGCGGCTTCTGCCGAAAGAAGCCAAGGACCGGCGCTTAGCTCGGGCGAGCTCCGTACCTTCGTCTTTAGCGTCTCTTGTCGCCTACACCTAAGCAAAAAGCTTTGCCACTGTGTCTCGCAAGGAGATATTGTGCCAGTACAGAAATCATCTCCTATCATGTTCTAGAGGAACACGGAGCACTGCAGAGCGTTTTGCAAGAAGCAAAAGAAAGTAGTCCAAAACGACTTGCATTCGAATGTTAGCGTGAATAAAATCGCAGGAGAGTGGTAAGGTACTGTTTTCTATCAGTTTGCAAGCTGTGCACACAGTACCAGTGTGGCTCGGCTTGGTTGTTCGCCTTTCGGAAGGTGCCGCTCTCTCCGGCTCCCGGGCGAAGAAGCGGCTTTTTCGCGCAAAAGAGCATTGTGCCGGTCGCAAAGTTTGCACTGTACTGTGCCGGTCGCGGTGTGCTCGAACCGCGGCTTCTGCCGAAAAAGCCAAGGACCGGCGCTTAGCTCGGGCGAGCTCCGTACCTTCGTCTTTAGCGTCTCTTGTCGCCTACACCTAAGCAAAAAGCTTTTCCACTATGTCTCGCAAGGAGATATTGTGCCAGTACAGAAATCATCTCCTATCGTGTTCTAGAGGTGCACGGAGCTCTGCAGAGCGTTTTGCAAGAAGCAAAAGAAAGTAGTCCAAAACGACTTGCATTCGAATGTTAGCGTGAATAAAATCGCAGGAGAGTGGTAAGGTACTGTTTTCTATCAGTTTGCAAGCTGTGCACACAGTACCAGTGTGGCTCGGCTTGGATGTTCGCCTTTTCGGAAGGTGCCGCTCTCTCCGGCTCCCGGAGGCGAAGAAGCGGCTTTTTCGCGCAAAAAGCATTGTGCCGGTCGCAGAGCACTGTGCCGGTCGCGGTGTGCTCGAACCGCGGCTTCTGCCGAAAAGAAGCCAAGGACCGGCGCTTAGCTCGGGCGAGCTCCGTACCTTCGTCTTTAGCGTCTCTTGTCGCCTACACCTAAGCAAAAAAAAGCTTTCCACTATGTCTCGCAAGGAGATATTGTGCCAGTACAGAAATCATCTCCTATCATGTTCTAGAGGAACACGGAGCACTGCAGAGCGTTTTGCAAGAAGCAAAAGAAAGTAGTCCAAAACGACTTGCATTCGAATGTTAGCGTGAATAAAATCGCAGGAGAGTGGTAAGGTACTGTTTTCTATCAGTTTGCAAGCTGTGCACACAGTACCAGTGTGGTTCGGCTTGGATGTTCGCCTTCGGAAGGTGCCGCTCTCTCCGGCTCCCGGAGGCGAAGAAGCGGCTTTTTTCGCGCAAAGAGCATTGTGCCGGTCGCAGAGCACTGTGCCGGTCGCGGTGTGCTCGAACCGCGGCTTCTGCCGAAAAGAAGCCAAGGACCGGCGCTTAGCTCGGGCGAGCTCCGTACCTTCGTCTTTTAGCGTCTCTTGTCGCCTACACCTAAGCAAAAAGCTTTTCCACTATGTCTCGCAAGGAGATATTGTGCCAGTACAGAAATCATCTCCTATCGTGTTCTAGAGGTGCACGGAGCTCTGCAGAGCGTTTTGCAAGAAGCAAAAGAAAGTAGTCCAAAACGACTTGCATTCGAATGTTAGCGTGAATAAAATCGCAGGAGAGTGGTAAGGTACTGTTTTCTATCAGTTTGCAAGCTGTGCACACAGTACCAGTGTGGCTCGGCGGCTTGGATGTTCGCCTTTCGGAAGGTGCCGCTCTCTCCGGCTCCCGGAGGCGAAGAAGCGGCTTTTTCGCGCAAAAGAGCATTGTGCCGGTCGCAGAGCACTGTGCCGGTCGCGGTGTGCTCGAACGCGGCTTCTGCCGAAAGAAGCCAAGGACCGGCGCTTAGCTCGGGCGAGCTCCGTACCTTCGTCTTTAGCGTCTCTTGTCGCCTACACCTAAGCAAAAAAAGCTTTTCCACTATGTCTCAAAGGAGATATTGTGCCAGTACAGAAATCATCTCCTATCATGTTCTAGAGGAACACGGAGCACTGCAGAGCGTTTTGCAAGAAGCAAAAGAAAGTAGTCCAAAACGACTTGCATTCGAATGTTAGCGTGAATAAAATCGCAGGAGAGTGGTAAGGTACTGTTTTCTATCAGTTTGCAAGCTGTGCACACAGTACCAGTGTGGTTCGGCTTGGATGTTCGCCTTTTTCGGAAGGTGCCGCTCTCTCCGGCTCCCGGAGGCGAAGAAGCGGCTTTTTCGCGCAAAAAGAGCATTGTGCCGGTCGCAGAGCACTGTGCCGGTCGCGGTGTGCTCGAACCGCGGCTTCTGCCGAAAGAAGCCAAGGACCGGCGCTTAGCTCGGGCGAGCTCCGTGCCTTCGTCTTTAGCGTCTCTTGTCGCCTACACCTAAGCAAAAAGCTTTTCCACTATGTCTCGCAAGGAGATATTGTGCCAGTACAGAAATCATCTCCTATCGTGTTCTAGAGGTGCACGGAGCTCTGCAGAGCGTTTTGCAAGAAGCAAAAGAAAGTAGTCCAAAACGACTTGCATTCGAATGTTAGCGTGAATAAAATCGCAGGAGAGTGGTAAGGTACTGTTTTCTATCAGTTTGCAAGCTGTGCACACAATCCCAGTGTGGCTTCGGCTTGGATGTTCGCCTTTTCGGAAGGTGCCGCTCTCCCGGCTCCCGGAGGCGAAGAAGCGGCTTTTTCGCGCAAAAAGAGCATTGTGCCGGTCGCAGAGTACTGTGCCGGTCGCGGTGTGCTCGAACCGCGGCTTCTGCCGAAAAAAGCCAAGGACCGGCGCTTAGCTCGGGCGAGCTCCGTACCTTCGTCTTTAGCGTCTCTTGTCGCCTACACCTAAGCAAAAAGCTTTTCCACTATGTCTCGCAAGGAGATATTGTGCCAGTACAGAAATCATCTCCTATCATGTTCTAGAGGAACACGGAGCACTGCAGAGCGTTTTGCAAGAAGCAAAAGAAAGTAGTCCAAAACGACTTGCATTCGAATGTTAGCGTGAATAAAATCGCAGGAGAGTGGTAAGGTACTGTTTTCTATCAGTTTGCAAGCTGTGCACACAGTACCAGTGTGGCTTCGGCTTGGATGTTCGCCTTTCGGAAGGTGCCGCCTCTCTCCGGCTCCCGGAGGCGAAGAAGCGGCTTTTTCGCGCAAAGAAAGCATTGTGCCGGTCGCAGAGCACTGTGCCGGTCGCGGTGTGCTCGAACCGCGGCTTCTGCCGAAAAGAAGCCAAGGACCGGCGCTTAGCTCGGGCGAGCTCCGCACCTTCGTCTTTAGCGTCTCTTGTCGCCTACACCTAAGCAAAAAGCTTTTCCACTATGTCTCGCAAGGAGATATTGTGCCAGTACAGAAATCATCTCCTATCGTGTTCTAGAGGTGCACGGAGCTCTGCAGAGCGTTTTGCAAGAAGCAAAAGAAAGTAGTCCAAAACGACTTGCATTCGAATGTTAGCGTGAATAAAATCGCAGGAGAGTGGTAAGGTACTGTTTTCTATCAGTTTGCAAGCTGTGCACACAGTACCAGTGTGGCTTCGGCTTGGATGTTCGCCTTTCGGAAGGTGCCGCTCTCTCCGGCTCCCGGAGGCGAAGAAGCGGCTTTTTCGCGCAAAGAGCATTGTGCCGGTCGCAGAGCACTGTGCCGGTCGCGGTGTGCTCCGAACCGCGGCTTCTGCCGAAAGAAGCCAAGGACCGGCGCTTAGCTCGGGCGAGCTCCGTACCTTCGTCTTTAGCGTCTCTTGTCGCCTACACCTAAGCAAAAAGCTTTGCCACTATGTCTCGCAAGGAGATATTGTGCCAGTACAGAAATCATCTCCTATCATGTTCTAGAGGAACACGGAGCACTGCAGAGCGTTTTGCAAGAAGCAAAAGAAAGTAGTCCAAAACGACTTGCATTCGAATGTTAGCGTGAATAAAATCGCAGGAGAGTGGTAAGGTACTGTTTTCTATCAGTTTGCAAGCTGTGCACACAGTACCAGTGTGGTTCGGCTTGGATGTTCGCCTTTCGGAAGGTGCCGCTCTCTCCGGCTCCCGGAGGCGAAGAAGCGGCTTCTTCGCGCAAAGAGCATTGTGCCGGTCGCAGAGTACTGTGCCGGTCGCGGTGTGCTCCGAACCGCGGCTTCTGCCGAAAGAAGCCAAGGACCGGCGCTTAGCTCGGGCGAGCTCCGTACCTTCGTCTTTAGCGTCTCTTGTCGCCTACACCTAAGCAAAAAGCTTTTCCACTATGTCTCGCAAGGAGATATTGTGCCAGTACAGAAATCATCTCCTATCGTGTTCTAGAGGTGCACGGAGCTCTGCAGAGCGTTTTGCAAGAAGCAAAAGAAAGTAGTCCAAAACGACTTGCATTCGAATGTTAGCGTGAATAAAATCGCAGGAGAGTGGTAAGGTACTGTTTTCTATCAGTTTGCAAGCTGTGCACACAATCCCAGTGTGGCTCGGCTTGGATGTTCGCCTTTCGGAAGGTGCCGCTCTCTCCGGCTCCCGGAGGCGTAGAAGCGGCTTTTTCGCGCAAAGAGCATTGTGCCGGTCGCAGAGTACTGTGCCGGTCGCGGTGTGCTCCGAACCGCGGCTTCTGCCGAAAGAAGCCAAGGACCGGCGCTTAGCTCGGGCGAGCTCCGTACCTTCGTCTTTAGCGTCTCTTGTCGCCTACACCTAAGCAAAAAGCTTTGCCACTATGTCTCGCAAGGAGATATTGTGCCAGTACAGAAATCATCTCCTATCATGTTCTAGAGGAACACGGAGCACTGCAGAGCGTTTTGCAAGAAGCAAAAGAAAGTAGTCCAAAACGACTTGCATTCGAATGTTAGCGTGAATAAAATCGCAGGAGAGTGGTAAGGTACTGTTTTCTATCAGTTTGCAAGCTGTGCACACAGTACCAGTGTGGCTCGGCTTGGATGTTCGCCTTTTCGGAAGGTGCCGCTCTCCCGGCTCCCCGGAGGCGAAGAAGCGGCTTCTTCGCGCAAAAAGAGCATTGTGCCGGTCGCAGAGCACTGTGCCGGTCGCGGTGTGCTCGAACCGCGGCTTCTGCCGAAAAGAGCCAAGGACCGGCGCTTAGCTCGGGCGAGAGCTCCGTACCTTCGTCTTTAGCGTCTCTTGTCGCCTACACCTAAGCAAAAAGCTTTTCCACTATGTCTCGCAAGGAGATATTGTGCCAGTACAGAAATCATCTCCTATCGTGTTCTAGAGGTGCACGGAGCTCTGCAGAGCGTTTTGCAAGAAGCAAAAGAAAGTAGTCCAAAACGACTTGCATTCGAATGTTAGCGTGAATAAAATCGCAGGAGAGTGGTAAGGTACTGTTTTCTATCAGTTTGCAAGCTGTGCACACAGTACCAGTGTGGTTCGGCTTGGATGTTCGCCTTTCGGAAGGTGCCGCTCTCCGGCTCCCGGAGGCGAAGAAGCGGCTTTTTCGCAAAAAGAGCATTGTGCCGGTCGCAGAGCACTGTGCCGGTCGCGGTGTGTGCTCGACCGCGGCTTCTGCCGAAAAAGCCAAGGACCGGCGCTTAGCTCGGGCGAGCTCCGTACCTTCGTCTTTAGCGTCTCTTGTCGCCTACACCTAAGCAAAAAAGCTTTTCCACTATGTCTCGCAAGGAGATATTGTGCCAGTACAGAAATCATCTCCTATCGTGTTCTAGAGGTGCACGGAGCTCTGCAGAGCGTTTTGCAAGAAGCAAAAGAAAGTAGTCCAAAACGACTTGCATTCGAATGTTAGCGTGAATAAAATCGCAGGAGAGTGGTAAGGTACTGTTTTCTATCAGTTTGCAAGCTGTGCACACAATCCCAGTGTGGCTCGGCTTGGATGTTCGCCTTTTCGGAAGGTGCCGCCGCTCTCCGGCTCCCGGAGGCGAAGAAGCGGCTTTTTCGCGCAAAGAGCATTGTGCCGGTCGCAGAGTACTGTGCCGGTCGCGGTGTGCTCGAACCGCGGCTTCTGCCGAAAAGAAGCCAAGGACCGGCGCTTAGCTCGGGCGACGCTCCGTACCTTCGTCTTTTTAGCGTCTCTTGTCGCCTACACCTAAGCAAAAAGCTTTTCCACTATGTCTCGCAAGGAGATATTGTGCCAGTACAGAAATCATCTCCTATCATGTTCTAGAGGAACACGGAGCACTGCAGAGCGTTTTGCAAGAAGCAAAAAGAAAGTAGTCCAAAACGACTTGCATTCGAATGTTAGCGTGAATAAAATCGCAGGAGAGTGGTAAGGTACTGTTTTCTATCAGTTTGCAAGCTGTGCACACAGTACCAGTGTGGTTCGGCTTGGATGTTCGCCTTTTCGGAAGGTGCCGCTCTCTCCGGCTCCCCGAGGCGAAGAAGCGGCTTCTTCGCGCAAAAAGAGCACTGTGCCGGTCGCAGAGCACTGTGCCGGTCGCGGTGTGCTCGAACCGCGGCTTCTGCCGAAAAGAAGCCAAGGACCGGCGCTTAGCTCGGGCGAGCTCCGTACCTTCGTCTTTAGCGTCTCTTGTCGCCTACACCTAAAGCAAAAGCTTTTCCACTATGTCTCGCAAGGAGATATTGTGCCAGTACAGAAATCATCTCCTATCGTGTTCTAGAGGTGCACGGAGCTCTGCAGAGCGTTTTGCAAGAAGCAAAAGAAAGTAGTCCAAAACGACTTGCATTCGAATGTTAGCGTGAATAAAATCGCAGGAGAGTGGTAAGGTACTGTTTTCTATCAGTTTGCAAGCTGTGCACACAATCCCAGTGTGGCTCGGCTTGGATGTTCGCCTTTTCGGAAGGTGCCGCTCTCTCCGGCCCCGGAGGCGAAGAAGCGGCTTTTTCGCGCAAAGAGCATTGTGCCGGTCGCAGAGTACTGTGCCGGTCGCGGTGTGCTCGAACCGCGGCTTCTGCCGAAAAAAGAAGCCAAGGACCGGCGCTTAGCTCGGGCGAGCTCCGTACCTTCGTCTTTTTAGCGTCTCTTGTCGCCTACACCTAAGCAAAAAGCTTTGCCACTATGTCTCGCAAGGAGATATTGTGCCAGTACAGAAATCATCTCCTATCATGTTCTAGAGGAACACGGAGCACTGCAGAGCGTTTTGCAAGAAGCAAAAGAAAGTAGTCCAAAACGACTTGCATTCGAATGTTAGCGTGAATAAAATCGCAGGAGAGTGGTAAGGTACTGTTTTCTATCAGTTTGCAAGCTGTGCACACAGTACCAGTGTGGTTCGGCTTGGATGTTCGCCTTTCGGAAGGTGCCGCTCTCCCGGCTCCCGGAGGCGAAGAAGCGGCTTTTTCGCGCAAAAAAGAGCATTGTGCCGGTCGCAGAGCACTGTGCCGGTCGCGGTGTGCTCGAACCGCGGCTTCTGCCGAAAGAAGCCAAGGACCGGCGCTTAGCTCGGGCGAGCTCCGTACCTTCGTCTTTTAGCGTCTCTTGTCGCCTACACCTAAGCAAAAAGCTTTTCCACTATGTCTCGCAAGGAGATATTGTGCCAGTACAGAAATCATCTCCTATCGTGTTCTAGAGGTGCACGGAGCTCTGCAGAACGTTTTGCAAGAAGCAAAAGAAAGTAGTCCAAAACGACTTGCATTCGAATGTTAGCGTGAATAAAATCGCAGGAGAGTGGTAAGGTACTGTTTTCTATCAGTTTGCAAGCTGTGCACACAGTACCAGTGTGGTTCGGCTTGGATGTTCGCCTTTCGGAAGGTGCCGCTCTCTCCGGCTCCCGGAGGCGAAGAAGCGGCTTTTTCGCGCAAAAAGAGCATTGTGCCGGTCGCAGAGCACTGTGCCGGTCGCGGTGTGCTCCGAACCGCGGCTTCTGCCGAAAGAAGCCAAGGACCGGCGCTTAGCTCGGGCGAGCTCCGTACCTTCGTCTTTAGCGTCTCTTGTCGCCTACACCTAAGCAAAAAGCTTTTCCACTATGTCTCGCAAGGAGATATTGTGCCAGTACAGAAATCATCTCCTATCGTGTTCTAGAGGTGCACGGAGCTCTGCAGAGCGTTTTGCAAGAAGCAAAAGAAAGTAGTCCAAAACGACTTGCATTCGAATGTTAGCGTGAATAAAATCGCAGGAGAGGGGTAAGGTACTGTTTTCTATCAGTTTGCAAGCTGTGCACACAATCCCAGTGTGGCTCGGCTTGGATGTTCGCCTTTTTTCGAAGGGTGCCGCTCTCTCCGGCTCCCGGAGGCGAAGAAGCGGCTTCTTCGCGCAAAGAGCATTGTGCCGGTCGCAGAGTACTGTGCCGGTCGCGGTGTGCTCCGAACCGCGGCTTCTGCCGAAAGAAGCCAAGGACCGGCGCTTAGCTCGGGCGAGCTCCGTACCTTCGTCTTTAGCGTCTCTTGTCGCCTACACCTAAGCAAAAAGCTTTTCCACTATGTCTCGCAAGGAGATATTGTGCCAGTACAGAAATCATCTCCTATCATGTTCTAGAGGAACACGGAGCACTGCAGAGCGTTTTGCAAGAAGCAAAAGAAAGTAGTCCAAAACGACTTGCATTCGAATGTTAGCGTGAATAAAATCGCAGGAGAGTGGTAAGGTACTGTTTTCTATCAGTTTGCAAGCTGTGCACACAGTACCAGTGTGGCTCGGCTTGGATGTTCGCCTTTTCGGAAGGTGCCGCTCTCTCCGGCTCCCGGAGGCGAAGAAGCGGCTTCTTTCGAATGTTAGCGCAAAAGAGCATTGTGCGGGTCGCAGAGCACTGTGCCGGTCGCGGTGTGTTCGAAGGTCGAACCGCGGCTTCTGCCGAAAAGAAGCCAAGGACCGGCGCTTAGCTCGGGCGAGCTCCGTACCTTCGCCTCTTTAGCGTCTCTTTTGTCGCCTACACACTAAGCAAAAAGCTTTTCCACTATGTCTCGCAAGGAGATATTGTGCCAGTACAGAAATCATCTCCTATCGTGTTCTAGAGGTGCACGGAGCTCTGCAGAGCGTTTTGCAAGAAGCAAAAGAAAGTAGTCCAAAACGACTTGCATTCGAATGTTAGCGTGAATAAAATCGCAGGAGAGTGGTAAGGTACTGTTTTCTATCAGTTTGCAAGCTGTGCACACAGTACCAGTGTGGTTCGGCTTGGATGTTCGCCTTTCGGAAGGTGCCGCTCTCTCCGGCTCCCGGAGGCGAAGAAGCGGCTTTTTCGCGCAAAGAGCATTGTGCCGGTCGCAGAGCACTGTGCCGGTCGCGGTGTGCTCCGAACCGCGGCTTCTGCCGAAAGAAGCCAAGGACCGGCGCTTAGCTCGGGCGAGCTCCGTACCTTCGTCTTTAGCGTCTCTTGTCGCCTACACCTAAGCAAAAAGCTTTTCCACTATGTCTCGCAAGGAGATATTGTGCCAGTACAGAAATCATCTCCTATCGTGTTCTAGAGGTGCACGGAGCTCTGCAGAGCGTTTTGCAAGAAGCAAAAAGAAAGTAGTCCAAAACGACTTGCATTCGAATGTTAGCGTGAATAAAATCGCAGGAGAGTGGTAAGGTACTGTTTTCTATCAGTTTGCAAGCTGTGCACACAATCCCAGTGTGGCTCGGCTTGGATGTTCGCCTTTCGGAAGGTGCCGCTCTCTCCGGCTCCCGGAGGCGTAGAAGCGGCTTTTTCGCGCAAAGAGCATTGTGCCGGTCGCAGAGTACTGTGCCGGTCGCGGTGTGCTCCGAACCGCGGCTTCTGCCAAAAGAAGCCAAGGACCGGCGCTTAGCTCGGGCGAGCTCCGTACCTTCGTCTTTAGCGTCTCTTGTCGCCTACACCTAAGCAAAAAGCTTTGCCACTGTGTCTCGCAAGGAGATATTGTGCCAGTACAGAAATCATCTCCTATCATGTTCTAGAGGAACACGGAGCACTGCAGAGCGTTTTGCAAGAAGCAAAAGAAAGTAGTCCAAAACGACTTGCATTCGAATGTTAGCGTGAATAAAATCGCAGGAGAGTGGTAAGGTACTGTTTTCTATCAGTTTGCAAGCTGTGCACACAGTACCAGTGTGGTTCGGCTTGGATGTTCGCCTTTCGGAAGGTGCCGCTCTCTCCGGCTCCCGGAGGCGAAGAAGCGGCTTCTTCGCGCAAAGAGCATTGTGCCGGTCGCAGAGCACTGTGCCGGTCGCGGTGTGCTCCGAACCGCGGCTTCTGCCGAAAGAAGCCAAGGACCGGCGCTTAGCTCGGGCGAGCTCCGTACCTTCGTCTTTAGCGTCTCTTGTCGCCTACACCTAAGCAAAAAAAGCTTTTCCACTATGTCTCGCAAGGAGATATTGTGCCAGTACAGAAATCATCTCCTATCGTGTTCTAGAGGTGCACGGAGCTCTGCAGAGCGTTTTGCAAGAAGCAAAAGAAAGTAGTCCAAAACGACTTGCATTCGAATGTTAGCGTGAATAAAATCGCAGGAGAGTGGTAAGGTACTGTTTTCTATCAGTTTGCAAGCTGTGCACACAGTACCAGTGTGGTTCGGCTTGGATGTTCGCCTTTCGGAAGGTGCCGCTCTCTCCGGCCCCGGAGGCGAAAGCGGCTTTTTCGCGCAAAGAGCATTGTGCCGGTCGCAGAGCACTGTGCCGGTCGCGGTGTGCTCGAACCGCGGCTTCTGCCGAAAAGAAGCCAAGGACCGGCGCTTAGCTCGGGCGAGCTCCGTACCTTCGTCTTTTTAGCGTCTCTTGTCGCCTACACCTAAGCAAAAAGCTTTTCCACTATGTCTCGCAAGGAGATATTGTGCCAGTACAGAAATCATCTCCTATCGTGTTCTAGAGGTGCACGGAGCTCTGCAGAGCGTTTTGCAAGAAGCAAAAGAAAGTAGTCCAAAACGACTTGCATTCGAATGTTAGCGTGAATAAAATCGCAGGAGAGTGGTAAGGTACTGTTTTCTATCAGTTTGCAAGCTGTGCACACAGTACCAGTGTGGCTCGGCTTGGATGTTCGCCTTTCGGAAGGTGCCGCTCTCTCCGGCTCCCGAGGCGGCGAAGAAGCGGCTTTTTCGCGCAAAAAGAGCATTGTGCCGGTCGCAGAGTACTGTGCCGGTCGCGGTGTGCTCGAACCGCGGCTTCTGCCGAAGAAGCCAAGGACCGGCGCTTAGCTCGGGCGAGCTCCGTACCTTCGTCTTTAGCGTCTCTTGTCGCCTACACCTAAGCAAAAAGCTTTTCCACTATGTCTCGCAAGGAGATATTGTGCCAGTACAGAAATCATCTCCTATCGTGTTCTAGAGGTGCACGGAGCTCTGCAGAGCGTTTTTTGCAAGAAGCAAAAGAAAGTAGTCCAAAACGACTTGCATTCGAATGTTAGCGTGAATAAAATCGCAGGAGAGTGGTAAGGTACTGTTTTCTATCAGTTTGCAAGCTGTGCACACAGTACCAGTGTGGCTCGGCTTGGATGTTCGCCTTTTCGGAAGGTGCCGCTCTCTCCGGCTCCCGGAGGCGAAGAAGCGGCTTTTTCGCGCAAAAAGAGCATTGTGCCGGTCGCAGAGCACTGTGCCGGTCGCGGTGTGCTCGAACCGCGGCTTCTGCCGAAAAGAAGCCAAGGACCGGCGCTTAGCTCGGGCGAGCTCCGTACCTTCGTCTTTAGCGTCTCTTGTCGCCTACACCTAAGCAAAAAGCTTTTCCACTATGTCTCGCAAGGAGATATTGTGCCAGTACAGAAATCATCTCCTATCGTGTTCTAGAGGTGCACGGAGCTCTGCAGAGCGTTTTGCAAGAAGCAAAAAAAAGTAGTCCAAAACGACTTGCATTCGAATGTTAGCGTGAATAAAATCGCAGGAGAGTGGTAAGGTACTGTTTTCTATCAGTTTGCAAGCTGTGCACACAATCCCAGTGTGGCTCGGCTTGGATGTTCGCCTTTCGAAGGTGCCGCTCTCTCCGGCCCCGGAGGCGAAGAAGCGGCTTTTTCGCGCAAAAAGAGCATTGTGCCGGTCGCAGAGTACTGTGCCGGTCGCGGTGTGCTCGAACCGCGGCTTCTGCCGAAAAGAAGCCAAGGACCGGCGCTTAGCTCGGGCGAGCTCCGTACCTTCGTCTTTAGCGTCTCTTGTCGCCTACACCTAAGCAAAAAGCTTTGCCACTATGTCTCGCAAGGAGATATTGTGCCAGTACAGAAATCATCTCCTATCATGTTCTAGAGGAACACGGAGCACTGCAGAGCGTTTTGCAAGAAGCAAAAGAAAGTAGTCCAAAACGACTTGCATTCGAATGTTAGCGTGAATAAAATCGCAGGAGAGTGGTAAGGTACTGTTTTCTATCAGTTTGCAAGCTGTGCACACAGTACCAGTGTGGTTCGGCTTGGATGTTCGCCTTTCGGAAGGTGCCGCTCTCTCCGGCTCCCGGAGGCGAAGAAGCGGCTTCTTCGCGCAAAGAGCACTGTGCCGGTCGCAGAGCACTGTGCCGGTCGCGGTGTGCTCCGAACCGCGGCTTCTGCCGAAAGAAGCCAAGGACCGGCGCTTAGCTCGGGCGAGCTCCGTACCTTCGTCTTTAGCGTCTCTTGTCGCCTACACCTAAGCAAAAAGCTTTGCCACTATGTCTCGCAAGGAGATATTGTGCCAGTACAGAAATCATCTCCTATCGTGTTCTAGAGGTGCACGGAGCTCTGCAGAGCGTTTTGCAAGAAGCAAAAGAAAGTAGTCCAAAACGACTTGCATTCGAATGTTAGCGTGAATAAAATCGCAGGAGAGTGGTAAGGTACTGTTTTCTATCAGTTTGCAAGCTGTGCACACAGTACCAGTGTGGCTTCGGCTTGGATGTTCGCCTTTTCGGAAGGTGCCGCTCTCTCCGGCCCCGGAGGCGAAGAAGCGGCTTTTTCGCGCAAAGAGCATTGTGCCGGTCGCAGAGCACTGTGCCGGTCGCGGTGTGCTCGAACCGCGGCTTCTGCCGAAAAAGAAGCCAAGGACCGGCGCTTAGCTCGGGCGAGCTCCGTACCTTCGTCTTTAGCGTCTCTTGTCGCCTACACCTAAGCAAAAAAAGCTTTTCCACTATGTCTCGCAAGGAGATATTGTGCCAGTACAGAAATCATCTCCTATCGTGTTCTAGAGGTGCACGGAGCTCTGCAGAGCGTTTTGCAAGAAGCAAAAGAAAGTAGTCCAAAACGACTTGCATTCGAATGTTAGCGTGAATAAAATCGCAGGAGAGTGGTAAGGTACTGTTTTCTATCAGTTTGCAAGCTGTGCACACAGTACCAGTGTGGCTCGGCTTGGATGTTCGCCTTTCGGAAGGTGCCGCTCTCTCCCGGCTCCCGGAGGCGAAGAAGCGGCTTTTTCGCGCAAAAGAGCATTGTGCCGGTCGCAGAGCACTGTGCCGGTCGCGGTGTGCTCGAACCGCGGCTTCTGCCGAAAAGAAGCCAAGGACCGGCGCTTAGCTCGGGCGAGCTCCGTACCTTCGTCTTTAGCGTCTCTTGTCGCCTACACCTAAGCAAAAAAAAGCTTTTCCACTATGTCTCGCAAGGAGATATTGTGCCAGTACAGAAATCATCTCCTATCGTGTTCTAGAGGTGCACGGAGCTCTGCAGAGCGTTTTGCAAGAAGCAAAAGAAAGTAGTCCAAAACGACTTGCATTCGAATGTTAGCGTGAATAAAATCGCAGGAGAGGGTAAGGTACTGTTTTCTATCAGTTTGCAAGCTGTGCACACAATCCCAGTGTGGCTTCGGCTTGGATGTTCGCCTTTTCGGAAGGTGCCGCCTCTCTCCGGCTCCCGGAGGCGAAGAAGCGGCTTTTTTCGCGCAAAGAGCATTGTGCCGGTCGCAGAGTACTGTGCCGGTCGCGGTGTGCTCGAACCGCGGCTTCTGCCGAAAAAAAAAGAAGCCAAGGACCGGCGCTTAGCTCGGGCGAGCTCCGTACCTTCGTCTTTAGCGTCTCTTGTCGCCTACACCTAAGCAAAAAGCTTTGCCACTATGTCTCGCAAGGAGATATTGTGCCAGTACAGAAATCATCTCCTATCATGTTCTAGAGGAACACGGAGCACTGCAGAGCGTTTTGCAAGAAGCAAAAAGAAAGTAGTCCAAAACGACTTGCATTCGAATGTTAGCGTGAATAAAATCGCAGGAGAGTGGTAAGGTACTGTTTTCTATCAGTTTGCAAGCTGTGCACACAGTACCAGTGCACACAGTACCAGTGTGGTTCGGCTTGGATGTTCGCCTTTCGAAGGTGCCGCTCTCTCCGGCTCCCGGAGGCGAAGAAGCGGCTTCTTCGCGCAAAGAGCATTGTGTGCCGGTCGCAGAGCACTGTGCCGGTCGCGGTGTGCTCGAACCGCGGCTTCTGCCGAAAGAAGCCAAGGACCGGCGCTTAGCTCGGGCGAGCTCCGTACCTTCTTTTAGCGCGTCTCTTGTCGCCTACACCTAAGCAAAAAAAGCTTTTCCACTATGTCTCGCAAGGAGATATTGTGCCAGTACAGAAATCATCTCCTATCGTGTTCTAGAGGTGCACGGAGCTCTGCAGAGCGTTTTTTGCAAGAAGCAAAAGAAAGTAGTCCAAAACGACTTGCATTCGAATGTTAGCGTGAATAAAATCGCAGGAGAGTGGTAAGGTACTGTTTTCTATCAGTTTGCAAGCTGTGCACACAATCCCAGTGTGGCTCGGCTTGGATGTTCGCCTTTTCGAAGGTGCCGCTCTCTCCGGCTCCCGGAGGCGTAGAAGCGGCTTTTTCGCGCAAAGGAGCATTGTGCCGGTCGCAGAGTACTGTGCCGGTCGCGGTGTGCTCCGAACCGCGGCTTCTGCCGAAAGAAGCCAAGGACCGGCGCTTAGCTCGGGCGAGCTCCGTACCTTCGTCTTTAGCGTCTCTTGTCGCCTACACCTAAGCAAAAAGCTTTGCCACTATGTCTCGCAAGGAGATATTGTGCCAGTACAGAAATCATCTCCTATCATGTTCTAGAGGAACACGGAGCACTGCAGAGCGTTTTGCAAGAAGCAAAAAGAAAGTAGTCCAAAACGACTTGCATTCGAATGTTAGCGTGAATAAAATCGCAGGAGAGTGGTAAGGTACTGTTTTCTATCAGTTTGCAAGCTGTGCACACAGTACCAGTGTGGCTCGGCTTGGATGTTCGCCTTTCGGAAGGTGCCGCTCTCTCCGCTCCCGGAGGCGAAGAAGCGGCTTTTTCGCGCAAAAGAGCATTGTGCCGGTCGCAGAGCACTGTGCCGGTCGCGGTGTGCTCGAACCGCGGCTTCTGCCGAAAGAAGCCAAGGACCGGGCGCTTTAGCTCGGGCGAGCTCCGTGCCCGTACCGTCTTTAGCGTCTCTTTGTCGCCTACACCTAAGCAAAAAGCTTTTCCACTATGTCTCGCAAGGAGATATTGTGCCAGTACAGAAATCATCTCCTATCGTGTTCTAGAGGTGCACGGAGCTCTGCAGAGCGTTTTGCAAGAAGCAAAAGAAAGTAGTCCAAAACGACTTGCATTCGAATGTTAGCGTGAATAAAATCGCAGGAGAGTGGTAAGGTACTGTTTTCTATCAGTTTGCAAGCTGTGCACACAGTACCAGTGTGGTTCGGCTTGGATGTTCGCCTTTTCGGAAGGTGCCGCTCTCTCCGGCTCCCGGAGGCGAAGAAGCGGCTTTTTCGCGCAAAAAGAGCATTGTGCCGGTCGCAGAGCACTGTGCCGGTCGCGCGGGGTGTGCTCGAACCGCGGCTTCTGCCGAAAGAAGCCAAGGACCGGCGCTTAGCTCGGGCGAGCTCCGTACCTTCGTCTTTAGCGTCTCTTGTCGCCTACACCTAAGCAAAAAGCTTTTCCACTATGTCTCGCAAGGAGATATTGTGCCAGTACAGAAATCATCTCCTATCGTGTTCTAGAGGTGCACGGAGCTCTGCAGAGCGTTTTGCAAGAAGCAAAAGAAAGTAGTCCAAAACGACTTGCATTCGAATGTTAGCGTGAATAAAATCGCAGGAGAGTGGTAAGGTACTGTTTTCTATCAGTTTGCAAGCTGTGCACACAATCCCAGTGTGGCTCGGCTTGGATGTTCGCTTTCGGAAGGTGCCGCCTCTCTCCGGCTCCCCGGAGGCGAAGAAGCGGCTTTTTCGCGCAAAGAGCATTGTGCCGGTCGCAGAGTACTGTGCCGGTCGCGGTGTGCTCGAACCGCGGCTTCTGCCGAAAAAAGAAGCCAAGGACCGGCGCGTTTAGCTCGGGCGAGCTCCGTACCTTCGTTTTAGCGTCTCTTTGTCGCCTACACCTAAGCAAAAAGCTTTGCCACTATGTCTCGCAAGGAGATATTGTGCCAGTACAGAAATCATCTCCTATCATGTTCTAGAGGAACACGGAGCACTGCAGAGCGTTTTTTGCAAGAAGCAAAAGAAAGTAGTCCAAAACGACTTGCATTCGAATGTTAGCGTGAATAAAATCGCAGGAGAGTGGTAAGGTACTGTTTTCTATCAGTTTGCAAGCTGTGCACACAGTACCAGTGTGGGCTCGGCTTGGATGTTCGCCTTTCGGAAGGTGCCGCTCTCTCCGCTCCCGGAGGCGAAGAAGCGGCTTTTTCGCGCAAAAAGAGCATTGTGCCGGTCGCAGAGCTGTGCCGGTCGCGGTGTGCTCGAACGCGGCTTCTGCCGAAAAGAAGCCAAGGACCGGGCGCTTAGCTCGGGCGAGCTCCGTACCTTCGTCTTTTAGCGCGTCTCTTGTCGCCTACACCTAAGCAAAAAGCTTTTCCACTATGTCTCGCAAGGAGATATTGTGCCAGTACAGAAATCATCTCCTATCGTGTTCTAGAGGTGCACGGAGCTCTGCAGAGCGTTTTGCAAGAAGCAAAAGAAAGTAGTCCAAAACGACTTGCATTCGAATGTTAGCGTGAATAAAATCGCAGGAGAGTGGTAAGGTACTGTTTTCTATCAGTTTGCAAGCTGTGCACACAGTACCAGTGTGGTTCGGCTTGGATGTTCGCCTTTCGGAAGGTGCCGCTCTCTCCGGCCCCGGAGGCGAAGAAGCGGCTTTTTCGCGCAAAAAGAGCATTGTGCCGGTCGCAGAGCACTGTGCCGGTCGCGGTGTGCTCGAACCGCGGCTTCTGCCGAAAGAAGCCAAGGACCGGCGCTTAGCTCGGGCGAGCTCCGTACCTTCGTCTTTTAGCGTCTCTTGTCGCCTACACCTAAGCAAAAAGCTTTTCCACTATGTCTCGCAAGGAGATATTGTGCCAGTACAGAAATCATCTCCTATCGTGTTCTAGAGGTGCACGGAGCTCTGCAGAGCGTTTTGCAAGAAGCAAAAGAAAGTAGTCCAAAACGACTTGCATTCGAATGTTAGCGTGAATAAAATCGCAGGAGAGTGGTAAGGTACTGTTTTCTATCAGTTTGCAAGCTGTGCACACAATCCCAGTGTGGCTCGGCTTGGATGTTCGCCTTTCGGAAGGTGCCGCTCTCTCCGGCTCCCGAGGCGGAGAAGCGGCTTTTTCGCGCAAAGAGCATTGTGCCGGTCGCAGAGTACTGTGCCGGTCGCGGTGTGCTCCGAACCGCGGCTTCTGCCGAAAGAAGCCAAGGACCGGCGCTTAGCTCGGGCGAGCTCCGTACCTTCGTCTTTAGCGTCTCTTGTCGCCTACACCTAAGCAAAAAGCTTTGCCACTGTGTCTCGCAAGGAGATATTGTGCCAGTACAGAAATCATCTCCTATCATGTTCTAGAGGAACACGGAGCACTGCAGAGCGTTTTGCAAGAAGCAAAAGAAAGTAGTCCAAAACGACTTGCATTCGAATGTTAGCGTGAATAAAATCGCAGGAGAGTGGTAAGGTACTGTTTTCTATCAGTTTGCAAGCTGTGCACACAGTACCAGTGTGGCTCGGCTTGGATGTTCGCCTTTCGGAAGGTGCCGCTCTCTCCGGCTCCCGGAGGCGAAGAAGCGGCTTCTTCGCGCAAAGAGCACTGTGCCGGTCGCAGAGCACTGTGCCGGTCGCGGTGTGCTCCGAAGCGCGGCTTCTGCCGAAAGAAGCCAAGGACCGGCGCTTAGCTCGGGCGAGCTCCGTACCTTCGTCTTTAGCGTCTCTTGTCGCCTACACCTAAGCAAAAAGCTTTTCCACTATGTCTCGCAAGGAGATATTGTGCCAGTACAGAAATCATCTCCTATCGTGTTCTAGAGGTGCACGGAGCTCTGCAGAGCGTTTTGCAAGAAGCAAAAGAAAGTAGTCCAAAACGACTTGCATTCGAATGTTAGCGTGAATAAAATCGCAGGAGAGTGGTAAGGTACTGTTTTCTATCAGTTTGCAAGCTGTGCACACAATCCCAGTGTGGCTCGGCTTGGATGTTCGCCTTTTCGGAAGGTGCCGCTCTCTCCGGCTCCCGGAGGCGAAGAAGCGGCTTTTTCGCGCAAAAAGAGCATTGTGCCGGTCGCAGAGTACTGTGCCGGTCGCGGTGTGCTCGAACCGCGGCTTCTGCCGAAAGAAGCCAAGGACCGGGCGCTTAGCTCGGGCGAGCTCCGTACCTTCGTCTTTAGCGTCTCTTGTCGCCTACACCTAAGCAAAAAGCTTTTCCACTATGTCTCGCAAGGAGATATTGTGCCAGTACAGAAATCATCTCCTATCATGTTCTAGAGGAACACGGAGCACTGCAGAGCGTTTTGCAAGAAGCAAAAGAAAGTAGTCCAAAACGACTTGCATTCGAATGTTAGCGTGAATAAAATCGCAGGAGAGTGGTAAGGTACTGTTTTCTATCAGTTTGCAAGCTGTGCACACAGTACCAGTGTGGCTCGGCTTGGATGTTCGCCTTCGGAAGGTGCCGCTCTCTCCGGCTCCCGGAGGCGAAGAAGCGGCTTTTTCGCGCAAAAGAGCATTGTGCCGGTCGCAGAGCACTGTGCCGGTCGCGGTGTGCTCCGAACCGCGGCTTCTGCCGAAAGAAGCCAAGGACCGGCGCTTAGCTCGGGCGAGCTCCGTACCTTCGTCTTTAGCGTCTCTTGTCGCCTACACCTAAGCAAAAAGCTTTTCCACTATGTCTCGCAAGGAGATATTGTGCCAGTACAGAAATCATCTCCTATCGTGTTCTAGAGGTGCACGGAGCTCTGCAGAGCGTTTTGCAAGAAGCAAAAGAAAGTAGTCCAAAACGACTTGCATTCGAATGTTAGCGTGAATAAAATCGCAGGAGAGTGGTAAGGTACTGTTTTCTATCAGTTTGCAAGCTGTGCACACAGTACCAGTGTGGCTCGGCTTGGATGTTCGCCTTTCGGAAGGTGCCGCTCTCTCCGGCTCCCGGAGGCGAAGAAGCGGCTTTTTCGCGCAAAGAGCATTGTGCCGGTCGCAGAGCACTGTGCCGGTCGCGGTGTGCTCCGAACCGCGGCTTCTGCCGAAAGAAGCCAAGGACCGGCGCTTAGCTCGGGCGAGCTCCGTACCTTCGTCTTTTAGCGCCTCTTGTCGCCTACACCTAAGCAAAAAGCTTTTCCACTATGTCTCGCAAGGAGATATTGTGCCAGTACAGAAATCATCTCCTATCGTGTTCTAGAGGTGCACGGAGCTCTGCAGAGCGTTTTGCAAGAAGCAAAAGAAAGTAGTCCAAAACGACTTGCATTCGAATGTTAGCGTGAATAAAATCGCAGGAGAGTGGTAAGGTACTGTTTTCTATCAGTTTGCAAGCTGTGCACACAGTACCAGTGTGGTTCGGCTTGGATGTTCGCCTTTTCGGAAGGTGCCGCTCTCTCCGGCTCCCGGAGGCGAAGAAGAAGGGCTTTTTCGCGCAAAGAGCATTGTGCCGGTCGCAGAGCACTGTGCCGGTCGCGGTGTGCTCGAACCGCGGCTTCTGCCGAAAGAAGCCAAGGACCGGCGCTTAGCTCGGGCGAGCTCCGTACCTTCGTCTTTAGCGTCTCTTGTCGCCTACACCTAAGCAAAAAGCTTTGCCACTATGTCTCGCAAGGAGATATTGTGCCAGTACAGAAATCATCTCCTATCGTGTTCTAGAGGTGCACGGAGCTCTGCAGAGCGTTTTGCAAGAAGCAAAAAAAGTAGTCCAAAACGACTTGCATTCGAATGTTAGCGTGAATAAAATCGCAGGAGAGTGGTAAGGTACTGTTTTCTATCAGTTTGCAAGCTGTGCACACAATCCCAGTGTGGCAAGGCTTGGATGTTCGCCTTTCGGAAGGTGCCGCTCTCTCCGGCTCCCGGAGGCGTAGAAGCGGCTTTTTCGCGCAAAGAGCATTGTGCCGGTCGCAGAGTACTGTGCCGGTCGCGGTGTGCTCCGAACCGCGGCTTCTGCCGAAAGAAGCCAAGGACCGGCGCTTAGCTCGGGCGAGCTCCGTACCTTCGTCTTTAGCGTCTCTTGTCGCCTACACCTAAGCAAAAAGCTTTTCCACTATGTCTCGCAAGGAGATATTGTGCCAGTACAGAAATCATCTCCTATCATGTTCTAGAGGAACACGGAGCACTGCAGAGCGTTTTGCAAGAAGCAAAAGAAAGTAGTCCAAAACGACTTGCATTCGAATGTTAGCGTGAATAAAATCGCAGGAGAGTGGTAAGGTACTGTTTTCTATCAGTTTGCAAGCTGTGCACACAGTACCAGTGTGGCTCGGCTTGGATGTTCGCCTTTCGGAAGGTGCCGCTCTCTCCGGCTCCCGGAGGCGAAGAAGCGGCTTTTTCGCGCAAAGAGCATTGTGCCGGTCGCAGAGTACTGTGCCGGTCGCGGTGTGCTCCGAACCGCGGCTTCTGCCGAAAGAAGCCAAGGACCGGCGCTTAGCTCGGGCGAGCTCCGTACCTTCGTTTTAGCGCCTCTTGTCGCCTACACCTAAGCAAAAAGCTTTTCCACTATGTCTCGCAAGGAGATATTGTGCCAGTACAGAAATCATCTCCTATCGTGTTCTAGAGGTGCACGGAGCTCTGCAGAGCGTTTTGCAAGAAGCAAAAGAAAGTAGTCCAAAACGACTTGCATTCGAATGTTAGCGTGAATAAAATCGCAGGAGAGTGGTAAGGTACTGTTTTCTATCAGTTTGCAAGCTGTGCACACAGTCCCAGTGTGGCTCGGCTTGGATGTTCGCCTTTCGGAAGGTGCCGCCTCTCCGGCTCCCGGAGGCGAAGAAGCGGCTTTTTCGCGCAAAGAGCATTGTGCCGGTCGCAGAGCACTGTGCCGGTCGCGGTGTGCTCGAACCGCGGCTTCTGCCGAAAAGAAGCCAAGGACCGGCGCTTAGCTCGGGCGAGCTCCGTACCTTCGTCTTTAGCGTCTCTTGTCGCCTACACCTAAGCAAAAAGCTTTTCCACTATGTCTCGCAAGGAGATATTGTGCCAGTACAGAAATCATCTCCTATCATGTTCTAGAGGAACACGGAGCACTGCAGAGCGTTTTGCAAGAAGCAAAAGAAAGTAGTCCAAAACGACTTGCATTCGAATGTTAGCGTGAATAAAATCGCAGGAGAGTGGTAAGGTACTGTTTTCTATCAGTTTGCAAGCTGTGCACACAGTACCAGTGTGGCTCGGCTTGATGTTCGCCTTTTCGGAAGGTGCCGCCTCTCCGGCTCCCGGAGGCGAAGAAGCGGCTTTTTTAAGAAAGAAAAGCATGTGCCAGTACAGAAATCATCTCCTATCATGTTCTAG
>JALJVW010000705.1:0-19344 GCA_024865655.1 Emberiza elegans | reverse complement strand
ATTTGTGCCACATTTCCCCCAGCACAGGCACTCCTGTGTGCACACAGACACCAAGAGTCAGTGCAAGGCACCTGTGAGCAATTCCCCTGAGGGCAGGGAATGCTCCCTGAGGATGTTTTGGCATCTCCCCAGCGGGCAAGGGCTGAGCCTGGAGGAGTGGGGATCGCCCAGGCTCCGTCTGGTTGTTCAGGATCCCCGAGTGCAGCAACGGGAGAGTTCCCGCTGGGAGAGGCCCCACTGCGAGGGAGTGGCTGGCCCAGGAGAGCTGCAAGGGCTCCTTTGGAGCGCTGCTTGCAGGGCCCCAAGAGAGGCTTCAGTCCCAGCCATGGTTCATCCTGGCCGCACTTGGCACCAGCAGCTTTTTTGGCAGGGTGAGAACAGGGATGTTGTGCCACGCAGGGAACAGAAACAGCTGCCAGGGCTGCTGCTAAAGGAACCAGGAGCTGGTTGGGCAGCAGCAGTGCCTGGAGCAGACAGTGTTTGTGAGGAGCTGAGCCCAGGGGCTGCTGGCCAAGGCCGAGGCCCAGGGAGCATTTCTCAGCTGGCAGGGCGGCCTGAGAAGGGGAGGGGAATGCAGCAGCACAGGGCCCATGGAACCAAGGGACCATTGTGACACCGTGGCGCCCTGATAGACCAAGGGGCCCCTGGTGACACTGTGGGGCCCTGTGAGAACAAGGGACATTGGGACATTGTCACACCCCATGGAACCAAAGGTCCACTGTGACATTGCAAGGCCTCATGGAACCATGGAACCTTGGAAAGACCATTGAGACACTTCACAGCCTCATGGAACCAAGGGGCTGTTGTGGCACTGAGGAGACTCATGGAATCATGGAGACCATTGTGACACTACGAGGCCCCATGGAATAAGCAAAGCATTGTGACGCTGTGGGGCACCATGGAACCAAGGAGACCATTGTGGGCACCATGAAACCAAGAGGCCTTTGTGACCCTGCAGGGCTGCATGGAACCAAGGGGCCATTGTGACATTGCCAGGCCTTCTGTCATCAGTGGTGCATTGTGACACTAAGAAACCAAGGGGACCATTGTGACACTGCAGGGCTTCATGGAACCAAAGCTCCAGGGTGACACAGAGGGCCGCCTCTCATCAATGCTCCATTGTGACACCGTGGAGCCAACGGAGACCATTGTGACACCACAAACCCTCATGGTCCAAAGGCCCATTGTGACATTGCAGGGCTCACGGAACAGAGGAGTGACATGACATTGTGAGGCCTGTGGAAGCACAGAGACCATTGTGGCACTTCAAGGCCTCATGGAATCCTTTGGGCCTTTGTGACACCACAAGGACCTTCAGGAAGCTGGGAGCCATTGTGAAACTGTGGGACCCCATGGAACCAAGGCAGCCTTGTGACACCTCAGGGCCCCATAAAACCAAGGGGACACACAGAACAGGTCTGGCTGGTTTGGCCTCCCGTGGGCCACCTGACTGGTCCAGCTGACCTTGGCATGTTGAGGGTCTCTTCTCATCTGCTGCTGAAACACTGGGGCTCCGTGCTTTCCTTCCTGTGGTAAAGAACTGTCCTTCTCCTCCAGGCCATGACCAGAACTGGGATTTCAAAACCAAATTCCCTTCTATCCAGGCATTGTTGCCATAGCAATATTGCCAGGACAAGTCTGTCTGCCTGTGCTTTCACAAGGGTCACCTCTCATCTGTGCCCAAAACCCTGGGGAAGGCTCTGTGCTTTCCTTCCTATGGAAGAGAACTGTCCTTCCTGGCCAGGTTCCCGTGTCTCCAAATTTGGGTCCACCTCCAACACTGCCTATTGGGACAGACTGGAGGAGATTGTTGGCTTGGATCATTTCATGTGGGGGGGAGGAAGGGGCAGGTCCAGCTTTGCCCTGCCCGGTGAGCCCAGCCCTGCCCTGCCCTGGAACCCCAATCCCCCAGAGCCTCCATCCCAGCCCTGCAGTGTCTGCCAGCCCCTGGCACAGCACAGGCAATGCTCCACAGCCACCTCTGCAGCCCCCAGCCCAGCTCCTGAGGGACCAAATGACCCCAGTCCCCACCTGGGGAAGGGCCCAGGAAGACCAAGGGGTATTTAAGTCTGACCACAAGGCAAGCACACATCTTGACCCTCCCTCCTCTTGCAATTTCCATCTGAACAACACTGGAATCCAGGTGGGGTGCTTCTCTGTATCTTATATGTCTTTCTCTCTTTCTGTGTCTACTTCTCCTATTTCTTTCTCTCTGCAAATTTTGATTAACTTAAAATGGAATGGGCATAGAGATTCTGAAGTTGAATGGGCCAAGTTAATGCTTTGAGAAGTGTGTTTTGCTGATTGAATGTTATAATGTACCTTTTGCCAAAGTTTCTCTGATTTTCTAAATTTACCAAAAAATCTGGTCAGTTGTTTTGAGCTCCTGAGGATCTCTGGTAGCTATTTCTCCAGTACATCCAACTCAGAGGACACCAATAATTGTAATTCCTTTAAAATGTCTCATGGAAAGAATTGTTTGGGGCATGGGGTGCGGGCTTGTGTGTCCTGCTTGGCACAGCCCAGGCAGGGCTTTCCCAGCCCCATTCCACACTCCATTTCCCAGCTGCAGCCCCTGGTGCCTCTGAGTGCTGCTTGCCCAGCCCCGGGGACGCTCTCCTTGTCTGCCCATTCCCCACGGTCTCTGGGCAGGGCTGGCTCAGTGGGGCTGCTGACATCCTCAGCAACTTGCAGAGGCTGCTGCTGAATTTTACTGCTCCAGAGGCTCGACGTGTATTCCAACTGAATGTAACATATTTAAAAAGACAGTGAGAAAACATTTGTGAGGTCCTGCTTAGGTTTTTCTTCCTGTAACACATTGATATGTGCAATCTCCAACTGACGCTGTGTCAAAGTACCAGTGTTCTGCCCTACCTGCAACCTGGGGACACTTTCATATGAGTTCTGTCCCTCAGTGGGAGCCATTTAGAGTTAAAGGAAGTTTGGACTTTGAATCTGATTTTGAGTTTTTTGAGGAGGTTTGGAGCACACTCAGAGGCACTGATGAGTGTGATGCAAAGAGCACCAAAGGCCCAGAGGGTCATTGAAGTCCCTGTGCTGTGTCTGTGCTGCTGAGCTGGGCCGGGCTCCTGGCCCAGAGGCAGCTGCTGGCAAGGGCAGCGCTGCAGAGAGACAGCTCTGGGCAGGAGCAGCTCCTGTGCACAGCCCAGCAGGGCTGGGGCACTGCCAGGGCCCCTCAGGGACACCAGCAGGGCACAGACTGAGCTCCCAGGGGCTCAGCACTGGCAGGGGCTGTGCCATGGCCCAGAGGGGCTGTGTCACAGCAGCACCTCTGTGGCTGTGTCCTAGAGGCACAGAGCAGCTGGCATGTCAGCAAGGGGCTGTGTGACAGCACAGAGTGGGCTGTGTGAGCTCACAGACTGGGCTCTGACATCACAGAGTTTGTTGTGTGAGGTCATGGAGCAGCTCCAGCATCATAGAGGGGTCTGTGTGACATCATAGAGCAGGCTGTGAGGTCATAGTGTGTGCAGTGACGTTACAGAGCAGGGGTGTGAGGTCATAGTGTGTGCAGTGACATTACAGAGTGGCAGTATGGCATCACAGAGAGGGTTGTGTGACATCACTGATGGACTTGTGACATCGCAGAGGTGGCTGTGACATCATAGAGTAGGGTGTAAGGCCATAGAGCAGACTGTACCATCATGGAGGGTGGCTCTGTGACATCAGACTGGGTTGTGACATCACTGGATGTCTGAGTAACATCACAGAACCGGCTGTGACATCACAGAAGAGAGCGTGACATGCAGGGGTGATTTGTGACCTCAGACTGCAGCTGTGTGACAGCCCAGAGTGATATCCCAGCATTGGCTCTGTGACATCACATGGGGGATTTGTTTCATCCCATCCTGGGCTTTAACATCACAGGGCCTGTGTGACATCATAGGTGGTTCTGTGGAATCACAGATGGCTCTGTGACATCACAGGGGCTGTGTGAGGTCACTGGGGAGGTCCCTCTGCCCCGGCCCCCCTCACAGTTCCCCCCAGAGCAGTCCAACCCTGCTCGTGCACAGCGGGGTCCCCTGTCCCCCCGGGTCCCCCCGGCCCCGCAGCCTCCCCCAGAGGATGTTCCACGAGATCGAGCCCAGAGCCTGACACAGGGCCGGGGGGCCGGGGCCCTGGGGGTGCCACAGGGGGACAGGGAACCCCCGGCAGCATCCCCGTGTCCCCCAGGGCCAGAGCCTGGGCCAGGGCTCCTTCACCCTCTTACAAACAAGGGGCTGAGAGCGCTGAAAAAAGCCCCAGCAAGGGATCAGCAAAAACCAGATTGAATATTAAGGGAGAGCAGCACAGAGTTCCTTGGCAAGAGTCACTCTGCTCCTGACTGGGCACTCTAGGCACACCAAAGAAACAAAGCAACAAAAAACCAAACAAAATCCAGTCAAAGAAGAAATGAACCAAAACCAGGACTTGACTGATACCTTAGACTTCAGCATTTAGCAAAAAAAAAAAGAACAGCACTTAACAGTATTTAACCTTACTTGTAACCTAGGACTTAATGATTTAGCTCTGCAATAAAACTTAACAATATTCAACTTAGCTTATCACTTATATTCAATGTAACAACTTAGCAAAAGAACAACTCTTAGCAGCATTGAACTCAGCTTACAGCTTGTGACTCACCATCACTTGCAGGCCTGACTGGCTCAGCTCTCCAAGGCACTCCAAGCCCTCAGAGAGCAGCATTTGTGCCACATTTCCCCAGCACAGGCACTCCTGTGTGCACACAGACACCAAGAGTCAGTGCAAGGCACCTGTGAGCAATTCCCCTGAGGGCAGGGAATGCTCCCTGAGGATGTTTTGGCATCTCCCCAGCGGGCAAAGGGCTGAGCCTGGAGGAGGGGGGATCGGCCCAGGCTCCGTCGTTGTTCAGGATCCCCGAGTGCAGCAAACGGGAGAGTTCCCGGCTGGGAGAGGCCCCACTGCGAGGGAGTGGCTGGCCCAGGAGAGCTGCAAGGGCTCCTTTTGGAGCGCTGCTTGCAGGACCCCAAGAGAGGGCTTCAGTCCCAGCCATGGTTCATCCTGGCCGCACTTGGCACCAGCAGCTTTTTTGGCAGGGTGAGAACAGGGATGTTGTGCCACGCAGGGAACAGAAACAGCTGCCAGGGCTGCTGCTAAAGGAACCAGGAGCTGGTTGGGCAGCAGCAGTGCCTGGAGCAGACAGTGTTTGTGAGGAGCTGAGCCCAGGGGCTGTTGGCCAAGGCCGAGGCCCAGGGAGCATTTCTCAGCTGGCAGGGCGGCCTGAGAAGGGAGGGGGGAATGCAGCAGCACAGGGCCCATGGAACCAAGGGACCATTGTGACACCGTGGGGCCCTGATAGACCAAGGGGCCCTGGTGACACTGTGGGGCCCTGTGAGAACAAGGGACATTGGGACATTGTCACACCCCATGGAACCAAAGGTCCACTGTGACATTGCAAGGCCTCATGGAACCATGGAACCTTGGAAAGACCATTGAGACACTTCACAACCTCATGGAACCAAGGGGCTGTTGTGGCACTGAGGAGACTCATGGAATCATGGAGACCATTGTGACACTACGAGGCCCCATGGAATAAGCAAAGCATTGTGACGCTGTGGGGCACCATGGAACCAAGGAGACCATTGTGACCCTGCAGGGCTGCATGGAACCAAGGGGCCATTGTGACATTGCCAGGCCTTCTGTCATCAGTGGTGCATTGTGACACTAAGAAACCAAGGGGGACCATTGTGACACTGCAGGGCTTCATGGAACCAAAGCTCCAGGGTGACACAGAGAGGCCGCCTCTCATCAATGCTCCATTGTGACACCGTGGAGCCAACGGAGACCATTGTGACACCACAAACCCTCATGGTCCAAAGGCCCATTGTGACATTGCAGGGCTCATGGAACAGAGGAGTGACATGACATTGTGAGGCCTGTGGAAGCACAGAGACCATTGTGGCACTTCAAGGCCTCATGGAATCCTTGGGGCCTTTGTGACACCGCGGGACCTTCAGGAAGCTGGGAGCCATTGTGAAACTGTGGGACCCCATGGAACCAAGGCAGCCTTGTGACACCTCAGGGCCCCATAAAACCAAGGGGACACACAGAACAGGTCTGGCTGGTTTGGCCTCCCGTGGGCCACCTGACTGGTCCAGCTGACCTTGGCATGTTGAGGGTCTCTTCTCATCTGCTGCTGAAACACTGGGGCTCCGTGCTTTCCTTCCTGTGGTAAAGAACTGTCCTTCTCCTCCAGGCCATGACCAGAACTGGGATTTCAAAACCAAATTCCCTTCTATCCAGGCATTGTTCCCATAGCAATATTGCCAGGACAAGTCTGTCTGCCTGTGCTTTCACAAGGGTCACCTCTCATCTGTGCCCAAAACCCTGGGGAAGGCTCTGTGCTTTCCTTCCTATGGAAGAGAACTGTCCTTCCTGGCCAGGTTCCCGTGTCTCCAAATTTGGGTCCACCTCCAACACTGCCTATTGGGACAGACTGGAGGAGATTGTTGGCTTGGATCATTTCATGTGTGGGGGGAGGAAGGGGCAGGTCCAGCTTTGCCCTGCCCGGTGAGCCCAGCCCTGCCCTGCCCTGGAACCCCAATCCCCCAGAGCCTCCATCCCAGCCCCGCAGTGTCTGCCAGCCCCTGGCACAGCACAGGCAATGCTCCACAGCCACCTCTGCAGCCCCCAGCCCAGCTCCTGAGGGACCAAATGACCCCAGTCCCCACCTGGGGAAGGGCCCAGGAAGACCAAGGGGTATTTAAGTCTGACCACAAGGCAAGCACACATCTTGACCCTCCCTCCTCTTGCAATTTCCATCTGAACAACACTGGAATCCAGGTGGGGGTGCTTCTCTGTATCTTATATGTCTTTCTCTCTTTCTGTGTCTACTTCTCCTATTTCTTTCTCTCTGCAAATTTTGATTAACTTAAAATGGAATGGGCATAGAGATTCTGAAGTTGAATGGGCCAAGTTAATGCTTTGAGAAGTGTGTTTTGCTGATTGAATGTTATAATGTACCTTTTGCCAAAGTTTCTCTGATTTTCTAAAGTTTCTAGTGAAGGCTGGTTTTTTTTTTTTAGCTCCTGAGAGTCTCATGCTGGTATTCTTCCAGTCAATCCAATACAGAGGACACCAATAACTGTAATTCCTTTAAAATGTCTCATGGAGAGAATTGTTTGGGGCATGGAGGTCAGGGCTTGTGTGTCCTGCTTGGCACAGCCCAGGCAGGGCTTTCCCAGCCCCATTCCACACTCCATTTCCCAGCTGCAGGCCCTGGTGCCTCTGAGTGCTGCTTGCCCAGCCCCGGGGACGCTCTCCTTGTCTGCCCATTCCCTCACGGTCTCTGGGCAGGGCTGGCTCAGTGGGGGGCTGCTGACATCCTCAGCAACTTGCAGTGGCTGCTGCTGAATTTTGCTGCTTCAGAGGCTTGAAGTGTATTTAAACTGAATATATAACATTTCAAAAGACAGTAAGAAAATATTTTTAGGCCCTGTCTCGGTTTTTTTTCTTCCTGTAATATATGGATATGTGCAATCTCCAACTGACACTGAATCCAAGTCAATCCTCCTCGTGCCTTTTGAATGGATATGAAAATCAAGACCCTTCATGGCTGACAATCAATCAGACTCTGTCCCAACCCTCTCCCCACCATTTCCCTATCCAAGCCCTGGCACTCAGAGCTGGTTTGTGCAACTCTGATCTCCCTCCAGCCCGGGCTGCACCTGCAGGTTTCTGCTCCTTGACTCCAACTCCCACCTGCTTTCCCTGCAGAAGGAGCTGCCCGAGACACAGAGGGATGTTCATTTCCTGTCAGCCAGCAAAGCCAAGGGAAGGCACAGCTCCATCAAATGCCAAAGTCATTCTTCTCCCGTGCTCTGCCCTGCCCTTGATCCCCACAGCCTGTGCAGTTCCCTTCATCCCTCCAGTGCCAGGGACTTTCTGGGACAAGGGAGCTCTGCTCTTGCCATGGAGGGAGGTCCAAGTGCAGCCATTGAAGTGGGAACCACAACTCATCAGGTCTGTGTCCTTGGAGGACCAGGAACTGCTGCGATTCAGAGGCACAGAAAGGCTTTTCTTCTTGCCACACACAAAAAAATGCGAACATGTTTAAATTTAATAAACTAAAACCCTTCCCTGTGCTCCTTGTGACATCCCAGTGGCATCTGCTATATCCACCATCCATGAGGCATTGCCATACAGAAAGGATTTTAGACAAAGACATGAGAAGAGGCAATATGAAAGATAAAAAAATAAAATAAGATGCTGAGTAAGGAGCTATTTAAACTTCTGAAGGATTGGGCAACTGCTTGATGCTCAAAGCATGAATCAATTCAAGGCAGATGTGTTGAAATTACCAGTAAACAGCTGCAGGAGGAAATCTGGGAGCAACAGTAAAGGCATAGATGCAGCTGCTCTAAATGAAGAGATGTCCATAGAAATGGCCTTTTAGCCAGGAGAGCTGGAAACAAGGAAGAGGGTCATGAAATATTACACTGAATGTTAGTGGCGCACGTAGAGGGAAAGATCAATATTTTTTCTCCTGCCATCAGTAGAAGAAAAAAGTAGATCCACGAAATTCCTGTTCCTGGTGAGAAAATTTGCCATTTCTGCAAAGTACTCAAGTGACCCAGATAATAAAGATTTGCTCATATATGATGAAACTATCAGGTGTAAAACCGGTGCCCTTTCCAGGCAGACATCAGTTGTGTGCCCAGCAGTTCTCCTTGTAGGGCCCCAGTGCCCTGAGGTGCCGAGCTGGGATCGGCATCTCTCAGAGAGGAGCTGAGGGAGAGCAGAGCATCTTGCAAGCTGATGGGTCTGCTGGAATTCCATCCCCTCCCATCCCTCAGCAGCCCTGCATTTCCCTCCTCCAGCCTTGGTTCCCAGCACAGCCATGGAGGCTCTTTGGGCTCTGGACTGTTCCTGCAGCCCCCAAGGGCAGCTGAGCTCTGCCTTTGGCACACTCAGCCCTCCACCGGCTCTCCTCCAGTCTGCCACAGTTGGGAATGATGGAGGTGGAACCCAAATTTGGCCATGGGCACCTGGCCAGGAAGGAGAGTTCTCTTCCATAGGAAGGAAAGCACAGAGCCTTCCCCCAGGGTTTTGGGCACAGATGAGAGGTGACCCTTGTGAAAGCACAGGCAGACAGACTTGTCCTGGCAATATTGCTATGGGAACAATGCCTGGATAGAAGGGAATTTGGTTTTGAAATCCCAATTCTGGTCATGGGTGCCTGGAGGAGAAGGACAGTTCTTTACCACAGGAAGGAAAGCATGGAGCCCCAGTGTTTCAGCAGCAGATGAGAAGAGACCCTCAACACGCCAAGGTCAGCTGGACCAGTCAGGTGGCCCACGGGAGGCCAAACCAGCCAGACCTGTTCTGTGTTCCCCTGGTTTTATGGGGCCCTGAGGTGTCACAAGGCTGCCTTGGTTCCATGGGGTCCCACAGTGTCACCATGGCCCCCAGGATCCTGAAGGTCCCGCAGTTTCACAATGCTCCCAAGGATTCCATGAGGCCTTGCAGTGTCACAATGGTCTCTGTGGTTCCACAGGCCCCACAATGTCATGTCACTCCTCTGTTCTGTGAGCACTGCAGTGTCGCAATTGCCTTTGGACCATGGGGGTTTGTGGTGTCACAATGGTCTCCTTTGGCTCCACGGAGTGACATTGGAGCATTAATGAGAGGCGGCCTCTCTGTGTCACCCTGGAGCTTTGGTTCCATGAAGCCCTGCAGTGTCACAATGGTCCCCCTTGGTTTCTTAGTGTCACAATGCACCACTGATGACAGAAGGCCTGGCAATGTCACAATGGCCCCTTGGTTCCATGCAGCCCTGCAGGGTCACAAAGGCCTCTTGGTTTCATGGTGCCCCACAGTGTCACAATGGTCTCCTTGGTTCCATGGTGCCCCACAGCGTCACAATGCTTTGCTTATTCCATGGGGCCCACAGTGCCCCAAAGATCTCCATGATTCCATGAGTCCTCACAGTGCCACAACAGCCCCTTGATTCTCTGAGGCTGTGAAGTATCTCAATGGTCCTTCCATGGTACCATGGCTCCATGAGGCCTTATAATGTCACAGTGGACCTTTGGTTCCATGGGGTGTGACAGTGTCACAATGGCCCCTTGGTTCCTTGACATCCCAAATTGCCATAATGCTCTCCATGATTCCATGAAGCCCCACAGTTTCACAAAGGACCCTTGCTTTGATGGGGCCTCTCAGTGTCACAATGAATCCTACATTCCATGGAGTCACACAGCATCAGTACGGTCCCCTGGATTCTATGAGGCCCAGCAATTTCACAGTGGTCTCCATGATTCCGTGAGGCCCCAAAGTGTCACCATGGTCCCTTGGTCTCACAGGGCCCCACAGTGTCACAATGGTCCCTTGGTCTCACAGGGCCCCACAGTGTCACCATGGCCCCTTGGTCTCACAGGGCCCCACAGTGTCACCATGGTCCCTTGGTTCCATGGGCCCTGTGCTGCTGCATTCCCCCCTCCCCTTCTCAGGCCGCCCTGCCAGCTGAGAAATGCTCCCTGGGCCTCGGCCTTGGCCAACAGCCCCTGGGCTCAGCTCCTCTGCAGCTCCTCACAAACACTGTCTGCTCCAGGCACTGCTGCTGCCCAACCAGCTCCTGGTTCCTTTAGCAGCAGCCCTGGCAGCTGTTTCTGTTCCCTGCGTGGCACAACATCCCTGTTCTCACCCTGCCAAAGAAAGCTGCTGGTGCCAAGTGCGGCCAGGATGAACCATGGCTGGGACTGAAGCCCCTCTCTTGGGGCCCTGCAAGCAGCGCTTCAAAAGGAGCCCTTGCAGCTCTCCTGGGCCAGCCACTCCCTCAGAGTGGGGCCTCTCCCAGCCGGGAACTCTCCCGTTTGCTGCACTCGGGGATCCTGAACAACGACGGAGCCTGGGCCGATCCCCCCACTCCTCCAGGCTCAGCCCTTTGCCCGCTGGGGAGATGCCAAAACATCCTCAGGGAGCATTGCCTGCCCTCAGGGGAATTGCTCACAGGTGCCTTGCACTGACTCTTGGTGTCTGTGTGCACACAGGAGTGCCTGTGCTGGGGAAATGTGGCACAAATGCTGCTCTCTGAGGGCTTGGAGTGCCTTGGAGAGCTGAGACAGTCAGGCCTGTAAGTAAGGGTTAGCCACAAGCTGTAAGCTAAGTTAAATGTTTCTCAGCGTTGTTCTTTTGCTAAGTTGTTATATTTAATATAAACTATAAGCTAAGTTGAATATTTTTAAGTTTTATTGCAGAGCTACATCATTAAGTCCTAGGTTACAAGTAAGGTTAAATACTGTTAAGTGCTGTTCTTTTGCTAAATGCTGAAGTCTAAGGTATCAGTCAAGTCCTGGTTTTGGTTCATTTCTTCTTTGACTGGATTTTGTTTGGTTTTTTATTGCTTTGTTTCCTTGGTGTGCCTAGAGTGCCCAGTCAGGAGCAGAGTGACTCTTGCCAAGGAACTCTGTGCTGCTCTCCCTTAATATTCAATCTGGATGTTACTGATCCTTTGCTGGGGATTTTTTTCTCTCTCAGCCCCTCATTTGTAAGAGGGTGAAGGAGCCCTGGCCCAGGCTCTGGCCCTGGGGGACACGGAGACGCTGCCGGGGGTCCCTGTCCCCCCTGTGGCACCCCAGGGCCCCGCCCCCGTCCCCGTGTCAGGCTCTGGGCTCGATCTCGTGGAACATCCTCTGGGGAGGCTGCGGGGCCGGGGGGACCTGGGGGACAGGGGATCCCGCTGTGCACGAGCAGGGTTGGACTGTTCTGGGGGAACTGTGAGGGGCCGGGGCAGAGGGACCTCCCAGTGACCTCACACAGCCCCTGTCATGTCACAGAGCCATCTGTGATTCCACAGAACCACCTATGATGTCACACAGGCCCTGTGATGTTAAAGCCCAGGATGGGATGACACAAATCCCCCATGTGATGTCACACTACCCCCTGTGATGTCACAAAGCCACCCTGTGATGTCACACAGATTCCCTGTGATGTCACACAACCCCTGTGATGTCACACAGCCCCTGTGATTTCAAACAGCCTTCTGTGATGTCACACAGCCATCAGTGATGTCAGAAAGACTCCTTGTGATGTCACAGAGCCACCTATGATGTCACACAGACCCTGTGATGTCACACTTCCTCTAGGATTTAACAGCCCAGGATGTGATGACACAAATCCCCCATGTGATGTCACAGAGCCAATGCTGGGATATCACTCTTTGATGTCATAAAGCTGCACTCTGAGGTCACAAAGTCACCCCTGAATGTCACTGTCAGCTCTGTGATGTCACAGCCTGCTCTGTGATGTTACTCAGACACACAGCGATGTCATAACCCAGTCTGATGTCACAGAGCCACCCTCCATCATGGTACAGTCTGCTCTATGGCCTCACACTCTACTCTATGATGTCACAGCCACCTCTGCAATGTCACAACCCCCTCAGTGATGTCACACAACCCTCACTGTGATGCCATACTGCCACTCTGTAATGTCACTGCACACACTATGACCTCACAGCCTGCTCTATGATGTCACACAGACCCCTCTATGATGCTGGAGCTGCTCCATGACCTCACACAACAAACTCTGTGATGTCAGAGCCCAGTCTGTGAGCTCACACAGCCCACTCTGTGCTGTCACACAGCCCCTTGCTGACATGCCAGCTGCTCTGTGCCTCTAGGACACAGCCACAGAGGTGCTGCTGTGACACAGCCCCCTCTGGGCCATGGCACAGCCCCTGCCAGTGCTGAGCCCCTGGGAGCTCAGTCTGTGCTCTGCTGGTGTCCCTGAGGGGCCCTGGCAGTGCCCCAGCCCTGCTGGGCTCTGCACAGGAGCTGCTCCTGCCCAGAGCTGTCTCTCTGCAGCGCTGCCCTTGCCAGCAGCTGCCTCTGGGCCAGGAGCCCGGCCCAGCTCAGCAGCACAGACACAGCACAGGGACTTCAATGACCCTCTGGGCCTTTGGTGCTCTTTGCATCACACTCATCAGTGCCTCCGAGTGCGCTCAAAAGCCTCTTAACAATTCAAAGTCAGATTGAAATGCTGAAGTTTCTTGTTCTTTAAAGAGACCCCGTAAGGGATATGACTGAGAAAATGTCCCCAAGTTCCAGGTAGGGCAGAACACTGGAGGCACTGATGATAGGTGGGGACAAGCAAAGGAAAGGTGTCTCTGTGCTGAGCAAACATGGATGTGTTCCAGGAATGCAAAGGGCCAAGACAGGGCAGATCCTGTCCCTCCCTCATTGCTCAGGACTCTTCCCGGGATGGGCACTGGGATGTGGGGATGTGCAATGCCAAGACTTCTGGCCAGAATGTCTGCTGAGGGCAGCCAGGCTGCTGCAGGGGCAGTGACCTCACAGCCATCACCATGGCAGCCCTGTCCCCTGGGCCTGGCTCTCCCCTTTGCTCTGCCCCAGCCTTGGCTCTGCTGGCATCAAGAGTTTTGTCATTAATATCTTGTCCCCAAGGGTCTGGGGCCAATGGCTTCCCAGTCAGGCTCCTGGAGCACAAGTGGCTTTTCAGAGCCCAGCCAGGAATGAGCCCTGAGGCAGCAGCTCTGCAGTGGTGGCCACCAGGCCGGGCTGCCAGGGAGGCTTCTGGCCATGGCCTGCAAGCAGCTGCTGCTGCCAAGGTGCCTTTGGTGCCTCAGGCTCTCCCTGGCACTGCTCCCAGCACAGCACTCTGCCCTTGTGCCCGAAGCCTTCCCTGTGCTGAGGCTGGCCTGGGGCTTTTCCTGCAGTGGGACCTGCCCTGCTCATGGCACAGGAAAGGCAGTTCCTGCTGGAGCAGGAGTGTCTGCCTTCAGTGGGCTCCAACAACTCCAGCAGGGCCCTGGTGACTTCAAAATTGATTCCTAGAGCACGATATTCTAATTGTTAGAGCTCCTATGCTGTGCAGGAAAGAACTCTGATCAAGATCTTTCTGTCTAATCATGATCAGAATAAACAGAGCTGTATTTCTGGAAATCTAGCTGGTATTCCATCATTATTCCTCTTGGACAAATTGCATTAAAGTTTAAATCAACCTGTCCAATCTTTAGTACCTTTGACAAACTCTGGGGCTGGGATTGGATCCAGCTGCTCTCACTCTCCTCTCTGAGAAGAGATTTTAGAAGTCTTAGGGGTCCTGCAGGGTTTTGGGGTTCTCTGGTGGCTGTTGGGTGTCATTTCTCCACCTCATGGCTCAGCAGGATTTTCTCCAATGAAGAAACAAAGCTTTTGCCTGAAGCTCCCACTGTGCCCATGACAAGAACCCCTGTGAGTGTCTGGGACATCCCGGCTCTTGGGCAGCCTGGGGACTCCTGGGATGTCAGCGTGGAGCCCCCGTGAGTGCCTGTGACAGATCGGTGCCTTTGCAGCCCAAGGTGCCTGGGATGTCACCATGGAATGGCTGTGACTGCCTCTGAGCACAGGGCTCTTTACCATCTCCAGAAAGCCCTGGGAGGTGTCTATGGAGCCCCTGTCTCTGTGTGGGACATTCCAGCTCCGGAACAGCCTGGAGACTCTTGGAATATCCCCATGGAACCCCTCTGAGTGCCTGTGGCAACTCAGTTCCTTAGCAGGCAAACATCACCAGCCCCTGTTGCTATGGTCAGTTCCTTGGCAGCTCCATGGAGACCCCATCCCAGGGGTGGTGTCCATGGACACCAGGTCAGGCCTGCAGCCAGAGCCCGTTGCCATGGCAACCATTGGCAGCCCCATCCCCAGACTCATGGAATCCCAGAACCACAGAATTGGCTGAGCTGGGAGGGACCCATCAGGATCCTCCAGGCCAGCTGCTGGCCCTGCACAGGACACCCCAGCAATGCCAGCCTGGCCTGGCAGCGCTGTCCAAACGCTGCTGGAGCTCAGAGAGCCCTGGAGCTGGGACCCTTCCCTGGGGAGCCTGGGCAGGGCCCCAGCAGCCTCTGGGCAAAAACCTTTTCCTGAGATCCAACCTGAGCCTGCCCCGACTCAGCTGCGGCCATTCCCTCCACTCCTGTCCCTGGACACCAGAGGGAAGAGGTTCCCACAGCCCAGCCAGGGACCCGCTCCCAAGGCTGTTGCCATGGCCACCAGGGCTGGGACCAGCTGGGATGCTCGGTCTCCATGGCCCGGGGTTTAGGAATGGGATTCCCCAATTTCCTGCTCCCGCTAAAACCACGCTGCCCTCACTGCCCTCCCACCTCCCATGGAAAGCACAAAAGGCAACGATTCCGGGCTGGGATAAGAACAATTTACTGGGAACAGCAACCTGATAAGGAACAAACAGGAACAGCAACAACACTGATAACAGAAGGGATAGGATAAACTATTTACAGGGAAAACTACAACACCACCGACTGACTCTTCCCAGCCACGTATTCCCTCCTGCCTGGAAAGGACACCCTTCTCCTCAGGGAGAGAGAGAGTCCCTTTCCTGCCCCTGGCAATGACCTGAGGTGGAAGTGAATGTAATGACACAGCCACGGCCAGACCCTCATGTTCTTCCATCCCACATCATGTCATTGGCAGGGGCAGCAAAAGGGACAGGAGTCTTGCCAGGGTGGATCAAAGGGAACATGGATCACCAGCATTCTTCCCAACGTGTGTCCTCCAATGGGGGCTGAAGCTGGAGCAGTGCACAAAGTTCTTCCTGCAGTTGGGGCATTTGCAGGGCTTCCCTTACCGTGCCTCCCTTGGTGTTTGGTCAAATGAGACCTCTGCTCCTGTCCCTCTACTCACCATCCCCTGTAGAGTGGCAGATGGCCTGGGCCATCCCATCCCCACCTGCACCGTGGCCTTTGGCTCACACAGGCAGCAACCCAGCTCAGCCCTGGGGCCCTGGCTGCATCCACTCAGTTCGGTGGTCGCACAAGTTTTTGGGGGTCTTAATTGATGAAGAATTGCAGTCTTCCTCTTTGTCCTTTGATTCACCTTTGGGTTACACATGCGCACTAAGCCGATATAATATAAGCCAAGAATACATATCACTACATCTATGTATAAAACAATAAATCCCTTATAATTAACATTTTCCTGGGAGCCAACCAGGTTCTTGTACATTTTAGCATCTGCTTTCCCGGCCTTTCCTGTAGGCCTTGGAAACATCTGTTAAGGGGGAGAGATGGAACCCCTCCTCTCTCCCTCTTCCTTTGGCATTCTATTTTATTATTCCCAATTATTATTATATGGTAGATCTTGTCCTTTGTAAACATCTGCAGAAGGGGGTGGAGCCCTCCTCTCTCCCTCTTTTCTTTTGGCATTACAACTTTTAACTATTTTTATTTCTCCCAAATATTAATTATTAAATGTTATTAAATGGTAGGTATCAATTCCTGTTTCCATTTTATCAGCACGAATCATACCTATTTACCACACTTGAGTCATAGAGACATAATGGAAAAGCTTTTAAGCGCCGGTCCTTGGCTTCTTTCTTAGGTGTGCTCTTTGGTGAGAAGAGACGCTAAAGACGAAGGGACTGTGTGCACTCTTGCCCGAGCTAAATGCAAGTAGTTTTGGACACTTTCTCCTGCGCACGGTCCTTCTTTCTTTTGCTTCTTTCAAGCAGCAGCTTGCTTTCAGAACAGGAGGTGATCCTTGATTTCTTCGCAGAAGCCGCTGGCACAGTTTCTCCTTGAGCACACCGCGACCGGCACAATGCTCTCTTTGCGACCTGAAGAAGCCGCTTCTTCCGCCTCCGGGAGCCGGAGAGAGCGGCACCTTCCGAAAGGCGAACAACCAAGCCGGCCACACTGGGATTGTGTGCACAGCTTGCAAACTGATAGAAAACAGTACCTTACCACTCTCCTGCCATTCCATTCACACTAACATTCCAATGCAAGTAGTTTTGGACAACTTCCTTTTGCTTTACTAGTGGTATGTTACAAGATCAGCAGCACCTTTGCAGCTTCCTGGGTTTTGATGTTTTGATGTGCAGCCACATGCTGCTCTCCGTCCTCCTCAGATCCACCACTTCAAGCTGAGACAGGAAAGATCAAAATCTTGTGAAGTCTCTCAGCAATGTAACAGTTGATGTTATGAATGTTCCATTCTTCCACTTTTGAGGAATTCAATAATTCATGCCTTGGTACCATTCAACTGCTTTCAAGCATCTAGACAAATTCAGCTGTGGTAACAGACAGCAACTTATCCCTGGGAAAAGTCTCCAATCCCATGACAAGGAACATCAAAGAAAAACCCTATTCTAGCAAAACTGAGCAAAACGCTCAAATATATACTGATCCAGAACTTCCTTAGGTAGGATAATGCACACTTTGCTACTTCTGGGAAGGCTCGTGTCCCTTATCCCTTTTGCCAACACAGTCTGCCTGACACAATGGCAGGGATGAGATATCTGGGAATTCCAACCAGAGAAGGCCAAGTGCAGCCATTGATTCACTCCACTTTGGGATGGATAAAGCACAGTTCTGAAATAAGAGGGACAATTTTTCTCCTTATCCTTGCTTGTCTGGCCTCCATACAGTTGGACACCCTGCCAATGAGGTGAAACCTAACCCCAGTATTTCTGTCCAAATTTGTGCTTCTTTGTCTGTCATCAACTGCATGCTCTGTCTAAACCACATCTCTATAGAAATGTATTAGAAGAAAATAAGAAGAAGTTTTTTCTTTCCTTCACCCACATAAACTTTGAAAATTTTCTAAACCACATCAACTCTTCCAACCATTGGTATAAGATAATTGCTTAAAGAAATCTTTGAGAAAAAGTAACCCTATTCTTTCCTTTAGCATTTTGTTGATTTTTTTCTATCACTCTCCAGTTTACAACCTGAACCCAGGTAATCTGAGAAGCTTACTTATTAGTAGGAAAAATAGAAAACCTGTGGAAATTCAGGTTCTGAACCTTCTGGATGTCTATGAAGAGGTTGATATGTGGGATGGTTCTTCCAAGGGCTCCAATAGGTGTACATCTGACTTCAAGTCCTGTAGCCACCTTATATCATAGGGGTGGTTGGGGTGGAATGCTTTGTATGGAGTTTTTACAAATTCTAACAAAAATTTTGTGTGACCTGAAAGAAAACGAGAACTCTGCAAGAGAACAGCAGTGTTTAAGCCCAGGAAGTACAACCAAAATGTGTCTAACCTTTCAAAAGGTCTTTTGGTGTTTAGAAGACAGATATTAATGACCTTAAAAGTAGATGTAGAAAGACTTGTCTTTTCGGAAAAACTTTGTGGAAACTGCCTAGTTAAAATAAATAAATAAAAACCCAAAAACCCAAAAACTCCCCCCAAAAAACTCAAACAAACAAAAGAGAACCAAAGGAAAAGGAAAATTAAAAAACCAAATCAAAAAACCCCAAACAAAACCAAAAGCCAAACCAAAAAAAAAAAAACCCAAAACCCCCAAACGAACCAAACACAAAACAAACAACCAAAACCAGTTAAATTCTTTTTTCTGTGAAACAGCTGTACTTCATAGTAAATCCATGGGCACTCTTTATAATGTGGACATTCTCTGATTGCTGCTGGGTTGTTCACTGCAAGCAATATAGATTCTCCACTAGCTTTCACATAAAACAGTGTTAGGTAGGTTTGAAAGTATTTTTGGAGTGAATAAAAACGCTCTGTATACCCGCAACGATTAGGAAAATATCAAAACTCAGCTCAATAGTAGGTTAATGAGCTACAACAAATGTGATGAGTATTTACTTTTGTTTTCTTTGAATGTTGTGCAATTGTAAACCAGAACTAATTTAAAATAGGTACAAAACCCAGGAAAAAGTAGATAAAGAAATATCAGCAAAATTTTAAAATGAAGCTTTATGAGCCTTGAGAATTGAAAAGAGTTGTATTTCTAGAAAGATATCCTGTTTTCCTAAATTTGGATGTGAATTATCCTAAAACCTCCTTTCCATCTTTCTTTACATACTTCATTTAGACTAGGCTAGGCTCTGGGTAGGCCTGTTTGTAGAAGTTTTGGTCCTGCTGCCAAGAAAATAATGTTGCTGGATGATCTTGAGGAAGGAGGAACTTGATAGTCTTGAGAGAAGAGGATGTGAACTAAGGAATGATGTGCCTGAGCACATCCCAGAAATCCCAAAAGATTGAGGATGCCAACCAAGCACGTGCTATTCCTCCCGATGTTTTAAAGTCTGGACCTGCCAAAACTCAATGCTCTCTTCATAACCACATGGAATGCACGTGATAGCCAGACAAAGGACACCTGCTCCCTGAAAAAGACAGGGATTGATTTCTATCAAAAGTAGTTGCCCACAACAATATGAGTTTGTTCTGCTTTTCATGGTTTTTTATTGTCATCAAATGGAACCAGAGAAAGTCAATCTCCTGCAGGATAAAATGGGATTAAGGTACTGCTGTTCTCCATCAGCTAAAGGATTTGGTACTACAGTTAAAGTTGAATGAGTCTAAAGTCCAGCTATTGTCTGTA
>JALJVW010000701.1:0-22775 GCA_024865655.1 Emberiza elegans | reverse complement strand
TCTGGGTGAGGGATCAGGTCAGCATTCTAGGTTGCAGATGGCACCAAGAAGCTGGAATTGTGAGTGTGGATCTGCTGGAGGGCAGGACAAAGAAGACACAGCCTTAAGCAGCACCAGGGGAGGTTCAGGGCTGGACACAGGGAAAGAAGTTCTTCTGAGAAAGGGTGAGTGGGCATTGGAATGGGCAGGCCAGGGGGGGGTGGCAGAGTCACTGTCCCTCTCCAGTGGCACTTAGTGGCATGGTCTGGGTGACAAGGCAGTATTAGGGCATTGGTTGGACTTGATGATCCCAAAGGTTTTTCAGCCCATTTGATTCTGTCATTCTTCTATTTGTCATTCTGTGACACTCAGGGCCTCGGGAACCAAGGGTTTCACCATTTTGACACTCTGGGACAGAAAAGGGGACCATTTGGAGACTCTAAGGCCTCAATGGAACTAGGGTCCAACCTTGGGTGTGGAACCACAGAGGCCAGGGTGACACTGCAGGTGGTGTGGGTCGCCAAAACCAGGGTAACCATTTTGACACACCAGGGCCCAGTGGAACCATAGAAAGAACTGTTCTGACACTGCAGGCCTCATGGAACCAAGGGGACCTTGTGACACTGCAGGATCCTGTGTAACCAAACGACCACTGTGACATGATGGGGCCTCAAGTGATCTGGAAGAATGATGTGACACTGCGTGGCCTCATGGAAACAATGAGTCCATTGTGACACTGAGGAGACTTGTAGAACCACAGAGACCATGGTGACAATGTGGGACCTCAGGTAGCCATGGGGCCATTGTGACACTGTGGGGCCCCATGGAACCAAGGGACCCACTGTGAAACTGCAGCACCAATGAAGTAACATTGGGATACTGACCCTGGAGACATTATTGGATCAGGGGCCCCATGGAACCAAGGAGACCATTGTTGCACAAGTCAGTGGTCTCAGGAACCAAGGAGCCAGTGTGACAGTGCAGGGCAGGACACACAAAGACATTGCCTGCAGGGACCCCATGGAACCAAGGACATCTTGGAGATGACACCAAGCTGGGGGTGAGTGTTAATGCCAAGGAGGTTCCCAGCCAAGTGATCAGGAACCCAGGACAGGCTGGATCCTAGGGCCCAAGGAAAACAAGGGATGAGGTTTAACAAGGGGAGTGCAGGGTCCTGGGCATTGGGAACAACAACCCCTGGGAATACTACAGGCTGGGGACAGAGTGGCTGGACAGCAAATGCCAGGCAGAAAGGGACCTGCCAGGGACTGATGGACAGCAGGCTGGACATGAGCCAGCAGTGTGCCCAGGTGGGAAAGAAGGCCAATGGCTCCTGGCTGGATCAGGAATGGTGTGGTGGCCAGGAGGAGCAGACCTTGCTGGCCCAGGGCTGAGGCTTTGCCCCTCAGGTTCTGCACACACAGACATTGCTGCTGGGCCCTGAGTGGCAACAAATCAGGGGCTGGGAGTCCAGTGCTGGGAGATCTTCAGTTTGGTTGTGTGAGCTGGGAGGGCAAGGTCTGACAGAGGGGATTTGACACAGTCCATGAGGGGGAAGGTGGGCTATGAGAAAAGGCTTTGGATGGATCAGCCCCTGCTGATGCTGAAAATCTCCATCTGCCCCAGGGGCCCTTGGGCAGTTGAGCCCCAGAAATGCTGTTTGTCCCCAGCTATCAAAGCCTGGATATTACAAATTATTTTCTGTGCTGAGTGTCCTGTTCTGAGAGCCCTGGCAATGAGCCCCCCCTCACTATTGGAACAGGCCCCCCAGCAGTGCCAGGCCTGTCCTGCTGCAGCCCAGGACTGCCACCAGGGCAGTGCCATGGCAGGCACTCAGGCCCTGCAGCAACAGGAAAACACCCCAAGTGCTGCTGCTGCTGCTGATGCAATGGGCACAGCTGCTGGGCCAGCACTGATCTGCCCCCAGCTCTGCACACAGACATTGCTGCTGCAGCTCCAGAGAAGGCAACAAAGGGCATCTCTGCAGAAAACTTGGCTGGGAGATCCATTAATTGATTTACAGCCACCGAGAGTGCAGCCCTCATTGACACAGTCTGTGGCACAGGGAAGATGGAGAAACAAAATGAGGCTGAATGGTACAAACAAAGATGTTTTTTGTGGACAATATTATACCTAAAACAAAGGAAAAATTTCCACCAAAATCAAACTAACAAGGAGGTACTAAAGATGACTTTTAGGACAAGTGATTTGCAGGAACAGGTTTAAGTGTTTATGAAAGCATCCAGTCATCAGTCTCCAGGGCTGCAGCCTTGAGCTCCTGGTTCCTCAGGCTGTAGATGAGGGGGATCAGGGCTGGGCACCACCTCGAGCCCCACAGAACTGACAGGGCCCAGATCCAGGGATGGGGAGGACATGGAGGGGGGTTTCTGTGTTGTCAAACATGGCAGTGCTGATGAACAGGGCAAGGACCTTTGCCCCGGCCCTGGTGAGGTGGCAGGTGGAAAAGGCTTTGTGCCGTCCCTGCTCAGACCATTGATCCTCAGCACAGCCCTGAGGATCTGCACATAGGAGAAAACAATGAACACAAAATAATGTTTTTTAAACTCACACTAACACAAGCCCAAGTTCCCATAGTTGGACTGTCAATATCAGAAATCTTGAGGATCTGTGGCACCTCACAGAAGAATCTGGCCAGGGCATTGCCATATGGGGGGGGGAAAATGTGGCTTTTGTGCATGGTGAATGGAGAAGGCACTGGCCCAGGCAGCTGCCGCCATGTGGGCACAAGCTCTGCCGCCCAGGAGGATCCGTAGTGCAGTGGTTTGCAGAATGGACAATAAGCACTCGAGCACATGATGGTCAGGAGGAAAGCCATTCTGCTAATAAAAAAACAAGGAAACAAATTGCTGATTTCACAACCTGTGTAGGAGATGGTCGTGGTGTCCCAGAGGGGAACTGTGCATGGCTTTGGGGACAGTGGTATAATGGAGCCCAGGTCAGTAGGGCCAGGTTGAACAGGAAGAAAGAACATGGGCCCGTGCAGGTGGTGGCATGAGGACTTCGCGCTGATGATGCCGTTGCCCAGGATGGCAGCCAGGGAGATGCCAGCAAGGGCAGATGCAGGAGCTGCAGCTGGCGCGTGTCTGCAATGCCAGCAGGGAGGAAGTGCCTGATGGAGGTGCTGTTTTGACATTTGTGGTGCCTTGGCATGGGGATCTGTATAAAAAGCTCCCATGGAATAGTTGTGTTTGGAGAGGGAACTAAATATCCCAGCACAGCCTGGGGAACTCCCCACGGCCTGCCCAGGGCTCTGCCTGCCTGGAGCTGTCCTGCCAGGAGCCTTCCCTGGCCCAGGCTGGGCCCTGCCAGGCTGGCCAGAGCCCAGCCCAGCCCTGGGGGCTCAGCTCTGCCCTGCAGACCCCTCCCAGCTCTGGCACTGCCCTGGGGCAGCTCTGGCTCTGCAGGCTCTGATGGCAAACATCAGAGCTCACCTGAGGAGGTTGGAAAAGCAACACTGATGATGCCTGTGAGGGGGCCCTGTGCTGATTTCTGTCACTGCCTGGTTTATTCAGATCTGAGAGAAAACTTTTTCTCCTCCCTGAACTGAGAGATAATATCTATGTGCAATTTCCATCCAGGCAACCAGGTACAGATTAAAAAGCAGGAAGGACCCTTTTGCAGCCCCTGCCTTGCTGAGCTCCCTGCAAAATCTATTTGAAACATGTTCTGCAGTTAAATGCCATGCTGGGAGCAGTCCTGAACAATGCAGCATCCCTCACCACAAGGAAACACTTCCAAGCCTGACCAGCTGTCTTTCCCTCCCAGATCTTGTCCCCAGTTCTGGGAGCAACTGCAATGGCTGAGAGCTGTCCCTGCAGGCAGCAGAGTCCCTGGGAAATTACAGCACTGGGCTGCAAAACCTGCTCTGCAGGACAGCCCAAGAGCATTTCACCTCCCTAGCACAAGAAACAATCACAGAATGTACTCACAGGGTCTGTAGGCATTGGGATGTTCCAGCTTTAGGAGATGGCTCCAGGAGCTGCAGCTGCATTGTCCAGCAGCCAGGAGGTTCCTGGTGCCAAGGGCAGCAGTGATTCTAGCCCAGGCACTCTCAGCACCTTCCCAGCCCTGACTGGATTGAAGCCTCTGTGTGCTGTGCCCGGCTGGTTGCAGGCAGTGCCCCAGCTCCTGGCTGGGCTGGCAGAAGAGCTGCCCAATAAGAGAAATGTGCTTTGAAGCTCTTCTTGGTTACCAGGAGCTGCCTCTCTGGGCCACACAGGAGCCCAGCCCAGCTCAGCAGCACAGACACAGCACAAGGAATTTAATGGGCCTCTGGGGGCTTTGTGCTCAGGGCTCTGACATCAGTCCCTGAGAGGGAGCTGAAGAAACATCTCCAGAACCCAAGTCAGAATCCAACTCCAAAGTTTCTTGGACTTTTAATGGGTCCCACTGAGGAACACAACTGAGAAAGTGTCCCCAGGCCCCAGGCAGAGCAGAGAACTGCAGGCAGTGATGACAGGTGGGGACAAAGAGAAGCTTGTCTTGGTGCCCTGGGCACAGCAGCAGGGTCTGTGCAGCAAGGGCTGGGAGGAGACACTTTGTCCTGAGGCCCTGGGGCCTCCTGGCACAGCCCCAGCCAGGCTGGGCACTGTCAGCCCCTTGTCCCTGCCCCTCAGCATCCCCCCAGCCCACATCCCAGTGGCCTCAAGGATCCTGCTGGAAGGAGTCCCTGGGGAGCCTTGCTCCTTAATGGCCCTGGGGGCTCCTGAATGCTCCTGCAGGGACTGCAGGTTTTTCAAAGGACTTTGGGTTTGGCTTTTGCCTTGGAGTCTCTGAGAGGTTTGTGCAATCATGGCCTCCAATTATCTGGCTGTAATTAGTCCCTGGAGAGGCTTTGTCAGTAACAACACTCAGTGGGGCTCATTAATGCTGAGATACTTCAATTTTAAGGTACTTGGTTTTCCTTTGATGCAGACTACTTTTGTGCAATCATGGCCCCAATTTCTCCACTGAGTCTTTGTACTGAGTGGGGCCTTTTCATCCTTTTTAGGTGCTGGATTTTCTCTCCTCCATGAGTTCTCCTCAGGTCGGTAGCCTGTTTTGAGATGGACCTCAGTGGGACCCATTCGGCCTCAGACACTTTGGGGTTTCTTGTGACTTTGTCCTGGGAAAGGTTTGTGCAATCTCCTCCCAGGCCATGAGCTTCAAGGGCTCAGCTCCTGACCCACGGGATCATTAGGATCAAACAAGTCCTGACAAACCATGGCTCTACTTGATTTCCCTCTGCTGTAGTTCAGTTCATTAGGAAGGTTTCTTGTTATGGTTTGGAGAAATATTTTAAAGAGATTCTAGAAAATATGTATTTCTATTTTAACGGTGCCTTTTATTGCTGTTCTTATTACACAAGAGGTGATTGCAGCATTTAGTGATTGATAGACAGCCAGGGACTGTCCCTAAGGAAGTCATCTCTGAAGTCAGAGAAGCTGTGCCTTTAAGTCTGGGCCCAGTGTGGACAACTTTGCTCCACATTCCCCAACCCCATCCTGTCTCCTCACCACCTGGGACCTGCTTTGCTTGACTGATGCCCTCAGCCAAAAAGGCTTTTGTCTTTAGTTTTTCAAGCAATCTAAAACTCCAGAGTTTCTCTGTTGAAAACATACACCCTCCCTTGGTGTGCCATGCCCAAGGTGTCACCAAGGGCACTCAGATGTGCCTGGGCCAGCTCTGAGGGTGGATCATCATCCCAACCTGTGTCGGGCCATTGCCAGGACTGTTGCCATGGACACTGCACCCAACCTGCTGGGTTTTGGGTGCCATAAACCCCATCAGTTGAGTTTCCCTTGAACCTACCTTGTTGTGGTCTGTTGTGGTGGTGGACGCAACCTCCCCAAGAACATTTTGTGCCAATGGGCAGGGAGCCACAAGAACCAGCACAAGGGACACACACACAGACAGACATGACACACACACAGACACGACCACACACAGACACACAGACACAGACACAGCAGCTCAGCAGTGGAGACACGGGAGGGTCCAGGCATGGAGTTCTAACAAGAGTTTAGTAGGGTCTAAGGCTCCAGGGTCTGGGGGTAAAGAAAGACAAGAGGGTTTGAGATATAAATACAGGAAAAGGGGGTGGAGGAGAGCATCAGGAATCTAAGGGTTTAGGGGTGTATACAGGAAAATAGACTTATAGGGGAATGCCAGGGTGAATAGGGGCAGGGACATAAACTAATGGGAAGAGAGGAATGGAGAACTCTAAACACTGTAGACATATGAGGGTAAAAGGGAGCAGGGAAGGCCAATGGGCCAATGGGGAGGACAGAATTAAAGACAAAGTGTATATAGTGCTGCAGAGCATCATGGGAAGTTTCTTTTCTCCTGAGCTGAGGAATGCCCAGAGCCTAAGGGTGCATCTCTCAGGGCATTGCTGTTGCCCTCACCCCAGTAAGCCTCACACCTACAACTCCTAACTCTTACTTTTTGTTTCATTAAAAAGGCTTTTTATGGATTTTTGCAAGCACCTTACAAAAATAAGGGAACAAACTAACATAACAATAGCTATAAGTCATAATAGTAGTAAAATAATAACTCAAAAGGAAATAGTATAGATTAGGATACAACTGAAATAATTGAATGTGAAGGAACTAATTAAACAATGTCTTTAGGAATGAAGTCCGGTGGTTGTATTGTTCAGGCAGTGTAGAGCTGTTTTTTCAAGTTATTGGTTTGTATCTGTGCAATCAATCTTTGTCATTCTTTTTCCAAACCTCACCAAACTGGAGCTCTCTCCAAAGGCAAACCTTGCACTGCAGACACTGCTGGAACAGCACCTGAAGAGGTCTCACACAGGGAGCTCTGACTTGGCAACGCCCCTAAGTAGGAACATCAGAACAATCAAAGAATGGCTTCAGTTTTGCTGAGCAGCAGAAGTCAGCAAACCAAGCTTCTCTGTTCTCCATCAATTCAAGCTGCCACCAGTCAAAAGAAGAGGCTAATGAGGCATTAAAATGCTCCCTAATTACTTCCTGGACCAAGGATGATCCTTTGCATCCTCATTTTCCCTTACTATAATTTAATATCATTAAAATGGGGAATCTTTCCATTTTACATCATATTGAATGCCTTTTTTTTTTTAAACTTACTACATGCTAGGTTTCAGTTTGAGTGCAGAGACTTTTAAAAGCATTTTTTTACTATTTTTTTCTAGGACTTCTACATACACATTAGAAAAAAGGAAGAGATGAGTAGCTTTTCTCAAGGACCCCCTTATTTAGTTCAGCAGAATGTTTACATAAAACAATCTTCAAGGAAGGTGGAGAAAGAATATTTGGAGAGCTGCTCCGGGACAATGATTTTAAAGAGTTCCCTTCTTCCTCTTGACTTATCACTCTCTCTTGAACAAGTTAGGTCAGATGTAGAGTCCTCAGTCAGACTTGTACAGCTGCCCCTCACTGTTAGGCCTTCCATGGATTGCTCTGCTGTGGAGTTGCCAGGTTTTGAATGGGCAACCTGGTCATCAAGGGAAAGATTTCCTTCTAAGAGCTCCTCCAAACTCAGAGGCTGATTGATTTCTTTCTCTGTGATTCTGTGATCAGCAGAGAATACTCACAAGGCATTAGTGTCTGCAGAAAGCATACTGACTAAAGGCTAAGTTCTATTGTGCCATCAGCTGCAAATCCTTGTCCTCTCCCTCACATTTTCCTGAAAAAACAGGAAAGCCACTAAATCCAGAGTTCCATCTAACCATGAGTTGGTGAGATAAATCTTTGCTCACATGGAAAAATCAAGAAATTGAAATTAATTATATAAAATGAGCAACTCAACGCAGTTCTTCATCAATGATTTTTGGCAAGTTCTAACAGAAGAAAATAAATAACAGCACTTCTCTACAGCTGACAGAGGCAGTTACACAACTATTATGCAGGAGATTTTATTTTCTAGTATGCAATTGTAAATGTAGATTTAAAGCAAGTAAGGTTATATGGGATTCTATTGATTTCCCATATTTGGGAAAAGGTACTGTAAAAACTAGGATACTCTCAAGCTTCCAAATTTTTCGCTCTTCAAATTGTTCTTTGATAATCATTTCCCATTCCAGCCAGGTGCTGCTCTTTGTCCCTCCCTTCTTCCTCTCTTCAGACCCATCTCTAAAGCCTCATTCAGCTGCAGCACCTCTGGGAGCAATTAATGAACCAATAATCCATTGGCAACTTCCCATCCTTCTGTCCATCCTTCTGCATCTCCATGAGAACAACTGAATACTCCCTCCACTCAGAGTGGCAAATCTTCAGCTCCTGCCCCTCTGTGCCAGGCTGTCCTCCCAGCTCCTTAACACATCTGGCAACAGGACCAGCCTGCCTGTGGCAAAACCTGTGCTACAGGTAACCCCACATGGAAATACAGGAGTATGGAAGTGGCATCATAGTCTCCAACAAATAAAGGTTTTCAACACAAGCAAGGAGCCACTTTATTTATAGACAGACCCACTGCTCTGAAAACTCTAAACTTGTTTCCTAAGATGGCAAATTCAGACTGCACAGCACTCCATCAAGCCTATCACTTCCCAGCAGCACATGATTCATTAATGGGTTCATCTCCATCTATAAAATTCTAAGACAACTAATTAGGAATTGGTGTTTCTCCAGAGAGGCTTCTCCAGCTAAAACTGAAATAGAAGTGCGACAGTGACTGGCATTATTTATGCCAACAATTCTACTGCAATGATAATACAGCAGCTTTCACATGCAAATATGCATACATTTAAATGATTTAGGGTGGATTAAAATAAGGAGCTTAATAGATTTCTTTGCTTGTGCTCAATCTTTTCATTTGATTAAGAATCTTATGAAAGCTGCCTCTCAAAGCAATTCATTTGGACTGTGAAATGTCATTATACTACACTAAAAATATTCTTTCCACATATGAAAGAAACGTCAAGTATTTATAAAGACACATAAATAGCTTATTATGAAAAAGTTTACTGAAATCAGCATTAAACAACACACTAAATCTAAAGGAATAACCAAGATGTATGTTTGAATGTGTAAATGTCATGAAGATACTAAAACTCAACAGAGGGCAGGATCATTTCCACAAGATCTATTCTTTAAAGGCTGACCTCATGAATAAATAAGAATTTGCAGTAACATGGTTCTTAGCACACTTTAATTAACAAAGCACCATCAAAATGGGCTGGGTCCCACTGCTGGTATCTCAACCCTTGCAGTAATGGCTCCTGTCCAGGGTTAGAGAAACAAAAACAGGGTCATGTCTGGAAACTTCTATTTGTGTTTTCTGTGTAGCATTCATACATGGGAGAAATGCTGAAAAAAAAGTTTATTTACACTGAATTTTCACAAGCGTATTTTGTCCACCAATTTTAACCCCCTTTAGTAACTGTAACACAATGCTACAGAAAAACACTAAATCAGAGTTCAATTACTTGAAGAACAATACCTTATTTGCAAATTACCACAATACAGAGATTTTCATATCATGAGGTATAACTACAGAAATAGCACACATTTCTCTGAAGAGCCATGAAAAGCCTCTGAAACTGTGGTAGGTAGGGACAGGTGAACGGAAGATCACGCAATGTGACAAAAGCGGCAGAACTCCTTTCCCCCTAATCCCCTGAGATAAGAGATCACCCAAGGAATGTAACCCCCCTAACCCTGGTAACTTTCCACTCCTTACTAACCATAGATGATACTGTAAGACCCCTCCTGACGTAATGAAGTCCCCCAAACTATATAAGCCCACAAGATGAGACAATTAAGGCCTTTGACCATCCACCACAGTGGTGTTAGCGTCTGTCTTTGGCCTGAGCGACCCTGGCGGGTTTGGGTCGCCGTGCTGCTCCTTGAAACCAGGTCGCCTTGCCTTATAACAAAAGGCAACATACTGGTGCCGACAACCCGGGACACATGAGCGCCCAGGGTTCGGGATTCACCTGGACGGGAGACAGAGGCTGTAGCGGCGGGACCATCTGCAGCGAGGGGGGACGCCCCCGGGACCAGCGAGGAGCATGGAAGCTATCGCCAAGGTCGTGAGTTATGTGCATGAGCAATGGAGAATCAAGTGTGAGCTCAGGAATTTTAATCTTGCTATCACAAGGCTCCTAGAGCTGGGGACGATTCAACATCCCATAGAAATATTACACCCGGAAGTCTGCGAGAGATGCACTGCCGCTTTAGCAGAGGACACCAAATCCTCAGGCAGTGGCAAAAGTCTCAAAGCATGGGGGAAAGTAGAAGAGGCCCTACGCCGGGCATTAGAAGAACAGGAGACGTGAAAAACCGCGCCGACTTGTTTATTGGGCTTGCCGCAGCTGGGGGTGGGAGCGGCAATGCAAACCATCTCTGAGAGCGATCTGGTTGAAAGCGGGAATACGCGGGGACCGGGCGCATTCCGCCCCTCTCCGAGCCCGAGCCCAAACCCCCTGGAGCCCCCAGGGGACCCCCCAACCCCCCCGCGGAGTCCACCATGTCCCAGTATCCCTGTGGAACCTCCTGAAAAATCCGTGGTTTCTCCGCCTGTCCCTTCGCCACTGGTCAGCGATACAGCACAGGAGGCGCACCAGCACGCGCGATCCTTTTGGGGCGGGCTGGCGGACCAAGCCCAGGACACTGAAAAAGCGGGCCAGCACGGACACGCGGGCGGCGCCACGGCCGCCGCTCTATACGCCCCAAGATGGCGCTGGGGAAGCAGGAGATGGGAGGGGCGAGCGAGCCTGCAGCGGGAAAAGCCCAGAGACGCGAGTAGTTGCTAATGCGCATGTGCAGGGGAGCGGCAGAGGGCGTACACCCGACGGGGAGCCGCACCCAATGCTGCTACCGTATAAGGGAGAAATCCCTCCCTGTGGGAGGCAGGGCAAGCCCAGGGGGCGGGAGCGGCACCGCTCCCGAAGGGAGGAGCGGGGTCGGAGCCACACAAAATGGCATGGAGGGCCCGAAGTGTACTGGCAGACAACTTCCAGCTCGGAGTCGAGCAACAGCTGCTCAGACAGCTCGGAAGAGCAGGCCGAGTCTAGCTGGCACTCGGAAGCAGAGAGAGTAGAATCAATGCGGTTTCAAGCGAAGCCGAATAAATCTTTAAACAAAGTTGGGAAACAATTACAACACAAACTTACCGACTGGGGAAAAATAAAAATAGCTTGTGCAGACTGGGCCCCCATGGCTGCGATACATGCTTTCCCAGTGAGAATCACCGGAGCACAGGGAAATCAACAGAGGACGTATACCCCGGTAAATCCTAAAGAGGTACAGACAATTGTCAAAGCCATTTCAGAAAAAGGGATCAACTCAGCCGGAGTTTCCACTCTTGTGGATGGCCTTTTTAGCAATGACGATCTGCTCCCCTTTGATATTACACAAATAAGCTGCATGCTTTTTGATGGGGCTGGACTGACTGTATTTAAGCAGGAATGGCAGGATCACTGCACTACTGCTTTAGCCCTGGCGTCTGGGGAAGGACAGCAACTACACGGCTCGAGTCTGTCAAGGCTGCTAGGAAAACATGACCAGGTAGCTACACCACAGCAGCAAGCCACACAATTGCGGGCTGAGGAAGTCAGGGCGACAACTTGAGCTGCCAGAGAGGCCATACGTGCCGCCTCTCAGGTGGTAGCTAAGCCATCACCGTGGTCCACCATAAAGCAGAGTGAGAGTGAGAGCTTCACTCAGTTTGTGGACCGACTGCAAGCGGCAATAGATTCCTCGGAATTACCCTCTGAGGCGAAGGGTCCTGTGCTAGCAGACTGCCTACGCCAGCAGTGCAACTCAGCCACCAAAGACATTTTAAGATCACTGCCACCTGGGTCCAATATTGCTGCCATGATCAGACACGTTGTAAAGGAAGAACACCTAGCTCCCATTCAAGCAGCAGTTCACGCTGCAATAACCAGTGTGATGGCATGCTCTGAGTGTGGCCAGGCAGGCCACGTGGCAGTAAACTGCCCCCAGTCAGAATCTCTCTCGCCGCATCTGGGCGAACATACAAATTATCAGATTCCCACCTTCAATATCCCAATCAGTTGGACCCAATCCGATTTTTGCAATGAGTAAGGAGATCACAGCTAACAGTAGTCCTAGCAACAAAACACAGATGCAAAAACTTACCTCTTCCCCATCCGATCCCTTAGCCAGACCAACCCTCTCCAATCCCTTCTTAAGCATGTTAAATGCTACCTTCTTAGTGTTACAATTTCGATCATTCTAACGACTTTTGTGTCCAAGTTTTAATTGTCCCCAGAGTTCTGTATTGCCAGGAAGAAGAGGCGTACCACCTATTCGAGGAACCCAACCAACTCCACAAAAGAGAAGTGATAACAGGTATCACCATCGCAATGCTCCTTGGTTTAGGAGCTACCGGCGCTGCCACAGGCATCTCGGCCCTCGCAACTCGACATCAAGGACTGACACAGCTGCAGATGACTGTCGATGAGGACTTGCAGAGGATCGAGAAATCCATTTCTTCCCTAGAACATCCTGTTTATAGGCCGGCAACAAATGCTGTGAATCCAACTGGGAACACTGCCAGTCACAAGATTTTCTGAACTTGCCTGGCAAAAACTTACTCAGGTTTACCAAACCCCTTTCCCTTGTCAAATCGCAACCTTATACCTCATTTCAGTGCCTATGTATATGACTACCTCATTCATTTGTGGAAAAAGGGGGGGGGAGATGTGGCAGGCAGGGACAGGTGAACGGAAGATCACGTGATGTCACGAAAGCGGCAGAACTCCCCTTCCCCCTAATCCCCTAAGATAAAAGATCACCCAAGGAATGTAACCCCCCTAACCCCAGTAACTTTCCACTCCTTACTAACCATGTATGGTACTGCAAGTCCCCTCCTGACGTAACGAAGTCCCCTAAACTATATAACCCCACGAGACGAGACAATTAAGGCCTTTGACCATCCACCACAGTGGTGTTAGCGTCTGTCTTTGGCCCTAGTGACCCTGGCGGGTTCGGGTCGCCGTGCTGCTCCTTGAAACCAGGTCGCCTTGCCTTATAACAAAAGGCAACATACTGGTGCCGACAACCCGGGACACATGAGCGCCCAGGGTTCGGGATTCACCTGGACGGGAGACAGAGGCTGTAGCGGCGGGACCATCTGCAGCGAGGGGGGACGCCCCCGGGACCAGCGAGGAGCATGGAAGCTATCGCCAAGGTCGTGAGTTATGTGCATGAGCAATGGAGAATCAAGTGTGAGCTCAGGAATTTTAATCTTGCTATCACAAGGCTCCTAGAGCTGGGGACGATTCAACATCCCATAGAAATATTACACCCGGAAGTCTGCGAGAGATGCACTGCCGCTTTAGCAGAGGACACCAAATCCTCAGGCAGTGGCAAAAGTCTCAAAGCATGGGGGAAAGTAGAAGAGGCCCTACGCCGGGCATTAGAAGAACAGGAGACGTGAAAAACCGCGCCGACTTGTTTATTGGGCGTGCCGCAGCTGGGGGTGGGAGCGGCAATGCAAACCATCTCTGAGAGCGATCTGGTTGAAAGCGGGAATACGCGGGGACCGGGCGCATTCCGCCCCTCTCCGAGCCCGAGCCCAAACCCCCTGGAGCCCCCAGGGGACCCCCCAACCCCCCCGCGGAGTCCACCATGTCCCAGTATCCCTGTGGAACCTCCTGAAAAATCCGTGGTTTCTCCGCCTGTCCCTTCGCCACTGGTCAGCGATACAGCACAGGAGGCGCACCAGCACGCGCGATCCTTTTGGGGCGGGCTGGCGGACCAAGCCCAGGACACTGAAAAAGCGGCCAGCACGGACACGCGGGCGGCGCCACGGCCGCCGCTCTATACGCCCCAAGATGGCGCTGGGGAAGCAGGAGATGGGAGGGGCGAGCGAGCCTGCAGCGGGAAAAGCCCAGAGACGCGAGTAGTTGCTAATGCGCATGTGCAGGGGAGCGGCAGAGGGCGTACACCCGACGGGGAGCCGCACCCAATGCTGCTACCGTATAAGGGAGAAATCCCTCCCTGTGGGAGGCAGGGCAAGCCCAGGGGGCGGGAGCGGCACCGCTCCCGAAGAAGGGAGGAGCGGGGTCGGAGCCACACAAAATGGCATGGAGGGCCCGAAGTGTACTGGCAGACAACTTCCAGCTCGGAGTCGAGCAACAGCTGCTCAGACAGCTCGGAAGAGCAGGCCGAGTCTAGCTGGCACTCGGAAGCAGAGAGAGTAGAATCAATGCGGTTTCAAGCGAAGCCGAATAAATCTTTAAACAAAGTTGGGGAAACAATTACAACACAAACTTACCGACTGGGGAAAAATAAAAATAGCTTGTGCAGACTGGGCCCCCATGGCTGCGATACATGCTTTCCCAGTGAGAATCACCGGAGCACAGGGAAATCAACAGAGGACGTATACCCCGGTAAATCCTAAAGAGGTACAGACAATTGTCAAAGCCATTTCAGAAAAAGGGATCAACTCAGCCGGAGTTTCCACTCTTGTGGATGGCCTTTTTAGCAATGACGATCTGCTCCCCTTTGATATTACACAAATAAGCTGCATGCTTTTTGATGGGGCTGGACTGACTGTATTTAAGCAGGAATGGCAGGATCACTGCACTACTGCTTTAGCCCTGGCGTCTGGGGAAGGACAGCAACTACACGGCTCGAGTCTGTCAAGGCTGCTAGGAAAACATGACCAGGTAGCTACACCACAGCAGCAAGCCACACAATTGCGGGCTGAGGAAGTCAGGGCAACAACTCAAGCCACCAGAGAGGCCATACGTGCTGCCTCCCAGGTGGTAGCTAAGCCATCACCGTGGTCCACCATAAAGCAGAGTGAGAGTGAGAGCTTCACTCAGTTTGTGGACTGACTGCAAGCGGCAATAGATTCCTCGGAATTACCCTCTGAGGCGAAGGGTCCTGTGCTAGCAGACTGCCTATGCCAGCAGTGCAACTCAGCCACCAAAGACATTTTAAGATCACTGCCACCTGGGTCCAATATTGCTGCCATTATCAGACACGTTGTAAGGAAGAGCACCTAGCTCCCATCCAAGCAGCAGTTCATGCTGCAATAACCAGTGTGATGGCATGCTCTGAGTGCGGCCAGGCAGGCCACGTGGCAGTAAACTGCCCCTAGTCAGGATCTCTCTTGCTGCATCTGGGCGAACATACAAATTATCAGATTCTCACCTTCAATATCCCAATCAGTTGGACCCAATCTGATTTTTGCAATGAGTAAGGAGATCGCAGGTAACAGTAGTCCTAGCAACAAAACACAGATGCAAAAACTTACCTCTTCCCCATCCGATCCCTTAGCCAAACCAACCCTCTCCAATCCATTCTTAAGAGTGTTAAATGCTACCTCCTTATTGTTATAATTTCGATCATTCTAACGACTTTTGTGTCCAAGTTTTAATTGTCTCCAGAGTTCTGCATCGCCAGGAAGAAGAGGTGTACCACCTGTTCGAGGAACCCAACCGACTCCACAAAAGAGAAGTGATAACAGGTATCACCATTGCAATGCTCCTTGGTTTAAGAGCTACCGGTGCTGCCACAGGCATCTCGGCCCTCGCAACTCGACATCAAGGACTGACACAGCTGCAGATGACTGTCGATGAGGACTTGCAGAGGATCGAGAAATCCATTTCTTCCCTAGAACATTCTGTTTATAGGCCAGCAACAAATGCTGTGAATCCAACTGGGAACACTGCCAGTCACAAGATTTTTTAAACTTGCCGGCAAAAACTTACTCGGGTTTACCAAACCCCTTTCCCTTGTCAAATCACAACCTTATACCTCATTTCAGTGCTTATGTATATGACTACCTCATTCATTTGTGAAAAAAGGGGGGAGAGATGTGGTAGGTAGGGACAGGCGAATGGAAGATCACGTGATATGACGAAAGTGGCAGAACTCCTTTCCCCCTAATCCCCTGAGATAAGAGATCACCCAAGGAATGTAACCCCCCTAACCCTGGTAACTTTCCACTCCTTACTAACCATAGATGATACTGTAAGACCCCTCCTGATGTAATGAAGTCCCCTAAACTATATAACCCCATGGGATGAGACAATTAAGGCCTTTGACCATCCACCACAGTGGTGTTAGCGTCTGTCTTTGGCCCTAGTGACCCTGGCGGGTTCGGGTCGCCGTGCTGCTCCTTGAAACCAGGTCGCCTTGCCTTATAGCAGAAGGCAACATACTGGTGCCGACAACCCGGGACACATGAGCGCCCAGGGTTCGGGATTCACCTGGACGGGAGACAGAGGCTGTAGCGGCGGGACCATCTGCAGCGAGGGGGGACGCCCCCGGGACCAGCGAGGAGCATGGAAGCTATCGCCAAGGTCGTGAGTTATGTGCATGAGCAATGGAGAATCAAGTGTGAGCTCAGGAATTTTAATCTTGCTATCACAAGGCTCCTAGAGCTGGGGACGATTCAACATCCCATAGAAATATTACACCCGGAAGTCTGCGAGAGATGCACTGCCGCTTTAGCAGAGGACACCAAATCCTCAGGCAGTGGCAAAAGTCTCAAAGCATGGGGGAAAGTAGAAGAGGCCCTACGCCGGGCATTAGAAGAACAGGAGACGTGAAAAACCGCGCCGACTTGTTTATTGGGCGTGCCGCAGCTGGGGGTGGGAGCGGCAATGCAAACCATCTCTGAGAGCGATCTGGTTGAAAGCGGGAATACGCGGGGACCGGGCGCATTCCGCCCCTCTCCGAGCCCGAGCCCAAACCCCCTGGAGCCCCCAGGGGACCCCCCAACCCCCCCGCGGAGTCCACCATGTCCCAGTATCCCTGTGGAACCTCCTGAAAAATCCGTGGTTTCTCCGCCTGTCCCTTCGCCACTGGTCAGCGATACAGCACAGGAGGCGCACCAGCACGCGCGATCCTTTTGGGGCGGGCTGGCGGACCAAGCCCAGGACACTGAAAAAGCGGCCAGCACGGACACGCGGGCGGCGCCACGGCCGCCGCTCTATACGCCCCAAGATGGCGCTGGGGAAGCAGGAGATGGGAGGGGCGAGCGAGCCTGCAGCGGGAAAAGCCCAGAGACGCGAGTAGTTGCTAATGCGCATGTGCAGGGGAGCGGCAGAGGGCGTACACCCGACGGGGAGCCGCACCCAATGCTGCTACCGTATAAGGGAGAAATCCCTCCCTGTGGGAGGCAGGGCAAGCCCAGGGGGCGGGAGCGGCACCGCTCCCGAAGGGAGGAGCGGGGTCGGAGCCACACAAAATGGCATGGAGGGCCCGAAGTGTACTGGCAGACAACTTCCAGCTCGGAGTCGAGCAACAGCTGCTCAGACAGCTCGGAAGAGCAGGCCGAGTCTAGCTGGCACTCGGAAGCAGAGAGAGTAGAATCAATGCGGTTTCAAGCGAAGCCGAATAAATCTTTAAACAAAGTTGGGAAACAATTACAACACAAACTTACCGACTGGGGAAAAATAAAAATAGCTTGTGCAGACTGGGCCCCCATGGCTGCGATACATGCTTTCCCAGTGAGAATCACCGGAGCACAGGGAAATCAACAGAGGACGTATACCCCGGTAAATCCTAAAGAGGTACAGACAATTGTCAAAGCCATTTCAGAAAAAGGGATCAACTCAGCCGGAGTTTCCACTCTTGTGGATGGCCTTTTTAGCAATGACGATCTGCTCCCCTTTGATATTACACAAATAAGCTGCATGCTTTTTGATGGGGCTGGACTGACTGTATTTAAGCAGGAATGGCAGGATCACTGCACTACTGCTTTAGCCCTGGCGTCTGGGGAAGGACAGCAACTACACGGCTCGAGTCTGTCAAGGCTGCTAGGAAAACATGACCAGGTAGCTACACCACAGCAGCAAGCCACACAATTGCGGGCTGAGGAAGTCAGGGCAACAACTCAAGCCACCAGAGAGGCCATACGTGCTGCCTCCCAGGTGGTAGCTAAGCCATCACCGTGGTCCACCATAAAGCAGAGTGAGAGTGAGAGCTTCACTCAGTTTGTGGACTGACTGCAAGCGGCAATAGATTCCTCGGAATTACCCTCTGAGGCGAAGGGTCCTGTGCTAGCAGACTGCCTATGCCAGCAGTGCAACTCAGCCACCAAAGACATTTTAAGATCACTGCCACCTGGGTCCAATATTGCTGCCATTATCAGACACGTTGTAAGGAAGAGCACCTAGCTCCCATCCAAGCAGCAGTTCATGCTGCAATAACCAGTGTGATGGCATGCTCTGAGTGCGGCCAGGCAGGCCACGTGGCAGTAAACTGCCCCTAGTCAGGATCTCTCTTGCTGCATCTGGGCGAACATACAAATTATCAGATTCTCACCTTCAATATCCCAATCAGTTGGACCCAATCCGATTTTTGCAATGAGTAAGGAGATAGCAGCTAACAGTAGTTCTAAGCAACAAAACACAGATGCAAAAACTTACCTCTTCCCCATCCGATCCCTTAGCCAAACCAACCCTCTCCAATCCATTCTTAAGCGTGTTAAATGCTACTTTCTTATTGTTACAATTTCGATCATTCTAACGACTTTTGTGTCCAAGTTTTAATTGTCCCCAGAGTTCTGTATCGCCAGGAAGAAGAGGCGTACCACCTATTCGAGGAACCCAACCAACTCCACAAAAGAGAAGTGATAACAGGTATCACCATTGCAATGCTCCTTGGTTTAGGAGCTACCGGTGCTGCCACAGGCATCTCGGCCCTCGCAACTCGACATCAAGGACTGACACAGCTGCAGATGACTGTCGATGAGGACTTGCAGAGGATCGAGAAATCCATTTCTTCCCTAGAACATTCTGTTTATAGGCCAGCAACAAATGCTGTGAATCCAACTGGGAACACTGCCAGTCACAAGATTTTTTAAACTTGCCGGCAAAAACTTACTCGGGTTTACCAAACCCCTTTCCCTGTCAAATCACAACCTTATACTACTTTTCCACTGACCCCATGTTTTTTAATCCTTCAAGTCCTCCCCTGACGTAGAGACCCCCTAGGTATAAAAATCCACAGAGTGAGCTAATAAAGGCTTTTGGAACCATCCAGTTGTATTATTACATAATGAGTCCGTTAGCCCGAACAGCTCTGATCGTGAGCTGTCCTGAGACCCAAAATCAGACCTGACAAGCCTGCTGTCCTACATCCCACTTCAATTTCCCTCAGATTTATAAAACAAATGACTTGATGTTTCATTCCAAATCCAAGCCATGTAACAGATTCCCTTGTAACATAAAATATTTGAAAAGAAAATGAACAAAATTAAAATTTCCCCTTTGAAAAACTAATTCCCTAGCAAAAGGGTTAATATAACTTGATATATTATCTCCTGTTTCATACTTGGAAATGTGAGTTTTAAAATCTGCTGTCTTTTCACCCATCTAGCTTTAAAATGAAAAACAAAACAAAACCCCAACACTGGTTCAACATACTCACCCAATGATGGGTCAAAAAAAGGATCTTGTGGGGTCTGTCGAGGGAGAGGCGATCCTCCCGTCTGTGACTCTGGGGGTTGCGGTCTCCTCCCTCAGCGTGCCCAGATAAAACTCCAGAGGTTGCCTTGAGGGCAGTGGCTCACCTGAAGGCGACTTAGATTTCCCAGCAATGCTGGAGATGCTCTTCAGGGGTACCAGGCGAAGGTCCCTGTTCAGGCGCCACCTGTTGTGGTCTGCAGTGGTGGTGGGCGCAGCCTTCCCTAAGGCATCTTGCACGAATGGGCAGGAGCCACAGGACCACCAGCACACACACACAGACACACATGCACAGACACACACACAGGGACACACAGACACACACACAGAGCAGCTCAGTGGAGACATGGGAGGATCTGGCGCAGGAGTTCTAATGTGTTTTGTTTTAGGCAATGCTGAAGAGGTCCCGGGCCAGGAACAAAAGACAAAGGCTCCATGGTATAAATACAGTAAAAGGGGGCAGAAGGGCATCAGGGATCCAATGGTCTGAGGGGCTCAGGGTTACACAGGAAAGGACCAATAAGGGGATAGTAGCTTGGATAGGTAAACATGTTCAATGAGAAACAGGAAGGGGAGGAACTTTGAGAACATGAACATATAAAAGAGTAAACCAAATTAAGGCCAACGTGCCAATAAGGAGGACAGAAAGCAGACAAATTAACATAGTGGCAGAGCACCATGGGGAAGCTTCTTTCCTCACCCTGGGCTGTGAGGAACACCCTGGTCTAAGGTGCATCTCTCTCTAGGGATTGCTGTTGCCTCTCCCCCAGTAAGCTCACAGGTCTCTAAACACACTCGAGAGTTGTCAATAGGTTTTTCATCATTTTCTCTGCTCTCCAGCACCAAGGAAATCGACTCTAGCTGCAGCTCTGAGATTGTGCCCATGGCAACCACCTCAGCAATGGGGCTCCATGGAGCTGCTCTCAGGAAATCCCCAAGAGCTGGGGAGTGCCCCAAAACCGCCTCAGAAACGTGAGATACCCCAACATCTCTTCATGAACATGGAATATCCAAAAACTCACACAGTAACAGGCTCCCCCTCCCTTTATCATCCCCAAACTTTGGCTGTCTCATTCCAGACCCCAGCCCACCTCCCCAGTCCCAGCCTCAACCATCCCACCCCCTGGACATCAAGACCCCCTTCCCAAGCCATATTTCCCCCATTTCCCACCTCCCACCCATCCTGCCCCAATGCCCATCTCACCCCTCCTGATCTGCATCCCACTTCATCCAATATCCTTCCAACCCCATTTCACCCTGTGGGGCTGTGGAATTGTGTCATTTTGGGATGGGATCAATCATTTTCAGTCCATTCAGCAGTTCTGAGCTGACAGATCAATCCTCTTGTCTTTTTGGAGTGCCAAGAAGTAAAACAATTAAACCAAATACAACCCCAACCCCCCCCATATCCTCCCCAGATATCTCCCAGAATCCAAGATTCCCCAAAACACAAGTAAAATGTGAGGCTTTAAATGCCTTTGATGAATTTGTTGATTTTACCCCAATTTCTGTGTTTTGAAGGGAGGAAGATAAATCAAAATATAATGAGGAAAAAATAAAAAGGGCCACACAAACCACTTCCAACTGTGTATCACTGGGAAAGTGGGTCACCAGGGCTCTGACAAATGTGGGTCCCTCCGATGGGGATGGAGTTGGAGAACTGCATGAAGCTCTTCTGCAGTCAGGGCTCTCACAGGGCTTCCCCACTGGTGCCTCCGTTAGTGTCGGTAAAGAACGAGCCATCTGAGAAGCTCTTCCCACACTGGGGACACTCTGTAGGGCCTCTCCCAGTGTGGATGCGGCGGTGGGTGACGAGGGGTGGAGTTGTGCCTGAAGCCCATCCCACAGTCGGGGCAGCAGAAGGGCTCTCCTGGTGTGAATTCGTTTATGTACAAGGAGGTGGGTGCTGGTGTGAAACGTCTTCTGACACTGGGGACACTCATGGGCCTCTCCCAGTGTGGAACCTCCAGTGGACAACCAGGTCGGAGCTGGGGCTGGTTCATCCCACATTCCCCCCACACTCGTAGGGCTCCCCAGTGTGGATCCTCTCTGGTGGCCCAGATCAGGTTGAATCTCTTCCTGAAGCTCTTCCCACACTCCAAGCACCTGCGGGCCTCTCGCTGTCATGAAGCTGCTCATGGACCACCAGCTCTGAGCTCTGGCTGAAGCTCTGTCCACCTTCCTGGCTCAGGTGGGTCTTTCCTCCCTCTGGGCACCCCTGGCCTGGGTTTGGAGCCCCTCCTTCTGTGGGATCTCTGGGGCTTTTTCCTCCCCATTTTGATTCCTGTGCTGTGAAGCCTCCCAAAATGGCCTCTTCACGAGCTTTATGTTGGGGGGTTTCCCTGGTCTCCTCCATCCTCAGCTCTTGCTCTGGGAGGGAAGGACAAGGGAGAGGATGGGATTTGGCTGCCATTGCCAGGGAAGGGAAGGAGATCCCCAGTGCATCCCCAGCAGGAATGGCATTGGCAGCAGGGTTGTCCTGCAGCCGGGGGCTGTGCTGGGCTGGGAGATGGAGCAGGAGAGGGGGGAAACGAAACTGACTTCCTCCTCACCTGCCTGGGTGTCCTGGGGCATCTTCCTTTTCCTTGCAGCCTTCTCCTCCTCCATCCAGCCAAGTTTGGGGATGGGAAATCCTGGTTTGGGAAAACAAGGTGTGAATGCCTTGGGCTGGGGATTCCCTCCACCAAACCATCTCTAGAAGTCATCTGTGTCCATGAAAAACCTTCAAAATCAAGACTGAATAAAAAAAAAACCAGGAATGTCCCATTTCCAATCTCATCCCTCTGGGGTTCTGGTGGTCCCGTCTCAGGGCTGCTGGGATCCCATGGGTCCTGGGGATCCCCCCCCTCTCAGAGTCCTGCTTAGGGATGCTGGGGGTTTGGGGTCCCCTTCTCCCAACCTCACCCAGACCAGCCACTTGGGATCTCCCCTCTTACACTGCCCCGTGTCCTGTTTTAGGGCAAATTTGGGAGAAAATCTCCAAAAAGTTTCTGAAAGCAGATTCAAGCGGCCCCTCCCCAATCGGACGAGAAAATATTTCCTTGGAGAAAAGGGGAAAACCTGTTTATTTAACAGGCAAAGCATTCACCAGCACAAAAATGAACAATATTAAACAATAAAACTTGCCACTCCAAAAGATATAACAAACTCCAGAAAGTCCTCTGTGGGCTGTGGCTCAGCTCACTCAGTCTTATCAGTCTATCAGTCCCTCCAGCACTGGAAATGCTGCAGCCCAGGCCCGGCCTGGTGGGCCCTGGAGGTGGACAATGTGGTGCCTGGGTGTTCAGTCAGAGCAGGTTTAAACAACTCCAAAAGGAAAAAGAAAACCACAGTCGGGAACTTCTCTGCCTCAAGCCCAGATAAAAACCTAAAGCAAAGGAGAGCTCTGTCCTGCTGTCTGTCCGACTACAGACAACTG
>JALJVW010000700.1:0-19933 GCA_024865655.1 Emberiza elegans | reverse complement strand
CAAAATCCCAAAAATCCTTAAAAAATCCCAACAAAATCCAAAACAAAAAAAACCCTTGAATAACAAATCCCAAATTAATTTTAAAAATCACAAAAATCCCTTAAAAATCCTTAAAAATCTCAGTCAAATCCCAACAAAAATCCAAACAGATGTCCTTAAAATTTCGGGAAAAAATTTTAAAAATACAAAATTCCCAAAATAAAAATCCCAAAAATTCCAAAAATTTAAAAAGCCAAAATAAATCCTAAAAATCCCCAAAAATCCCCCAAAATGCAAAAAATCCCAAAAATCCCCAAAATTTTGAAAAATCTCAAAAAAATCCTAAAAAATCGCCAAAAATCCCAAAATTCCAAAAAATTCCAAATTCCTCCAAAAAATCCCAAAAAGAATTCCCAAAAAATCCCCAAAAAAAGTAGAAAATCACAAAAAATTTTTTTTAAATCTAAAACCCCAAAATTCCAACCAAATCTCCCAAAAATCCCCAAAAAATTAAAAAAAAAAATTTAAAAATCCTAAAATCCATTAAAAAATTCCAAAAATCCCCAAAATCCCAGCTAAAATTAAAAATCACCCTAAATTCTAAAAAAAATTCTCAAAAATCCCCAAAATTCAAAAAAAATCACCAAAAATTTTTTGAAATCCTAAAAAAATAAAAATCCCCAAAAAAATTTTGTCAAAAAAATTCCCCAAAAATACAAAAAATCTCCCAAAAATCTCCCAAAAACTTAAAAAAAAAAATCCTAAATAAAACCCCCAAAAAAACCAAAAAATCCCCAAAAACCCCCAAAATCCTAAAAATCACACCAAAAATTCCAAAAATCCTAAAATTCAAAAAAAAAATTTTAAAAATTCTAAAAATTTTTTAAAATTTGCAAAAATTCAATCCCCAAAGTGCAAAAAAATCCTAAAAATTCTTCAATTACCTCAATCCCCAAAAAATTTAAAAATCCAAAAAATCCAAAAAAATCTCAAAATTCTAAAATTCAAAAAAAATCAAATCCCAAAAATTAAAAAAATTTAAAAATTCCAAAAAATTCAAAAAATTCAAAAAATCCTGAAAAAATCCCAAAAATCCCTAAAAAATTTTTAAAATCCCAAAATTCCAAAAATTCCCCAAAAAATCAAAACAATCCTAAAAATCCAAAATCCCTAAAAGTCTAAAATTCCAAAAAAAATGTACTGGATGCAAAAATCCCTTAAAGATTCTAAAATTCTCAAAAAATCCCCAGCCACAAAAAGTCTAAAATTCCAAAAAATTCTAAATTCCCTGGTGTCAGGTGATGACGGCCCCTGATGAACCATTGAATCCTCAAAAATCCCAAAAATCCTAAAAAACCCTAAAATCCTAAAGATTCCAAAAATCCTAAAATTCAAAAAATCCACAAAGGTTTTCAAAAAAGTCATCAAAAGTCCTAAAAATTCATAAAATCCCCAATAAATCTAAAAAAATCACAAAAATTCACCTTAAAATCGCCAAATCCTCAAAATCTTTAAAATTTTTTAAAATCCTAAAAAATTCAAAAATCCTAAAAAATCCCAAAAAAAAACCAAAAAAAAACCCCAAAAAATCCAAGAATTTAAAAAAAAAAATCCCAAAAATCTCAAAAATCACAAAAATCAAAAAACCCAAAAAAAATCCCCCAGGTTCCCAAATTCAAATTTCCTCCTTGATGAGAAATTTTAAAAAGCTAAAAAAAATCTTAAAAATCCCAAAAAAATCACAAAAAATCACAAAAATCACAAAAAATCACAAAATCTGAAAAATCCTCAAAAATCCCCAAAAAATCCCCAAAATTGCCCGAAGTTGACGAAGGTTCTAGAATGTCTCACCTGTCCAGAGTCGCCTGAAACTCTCCTGCAGCCAGGGGCTCCCCAAAACCCCCAAGTTCTAGGAAGAAATCCCCCAAAATCCCCCCAAATTCCCAGAAATCCATAGTTGTTAAACTTCCAAAATTCCTCCATAAGCGATTGAGAAAACCCAAAACCACAAGAAAATCTATAAAACCTCAAATAAAAAAATCACAAAAAAAATCTCAAAAATCACAAAATCCCCGAAAAATCCCCAAAAAATTCGAAAAAATCCCAAAATTCTCCCAAAACCCCTGGAAGGTTCTGAATGTCTCAATTGCCTGGTCCCTCACCTGTCCCAGGTTTTGGTGCAGTCCCTGGGCCTCTCCCTGCAGCAGGTGCTCCCGAGGTTCAGGTGGGCGTCGTGATCACTCAGGCTCCCTGGAACAGTGGGGTCCTGGAATTCCGGTCCCGATTCAGCAAAATCCCATCCAGGTTCAGGTGGGCGGCGGAACTGATCCTCCAAATTCCCATGGGAGATCCTCCAGGGAGTGGAGGGAACAGTGGGAGGAATTCAGGTCCCCAGTTCCCAAAAATCCCATCTAGATTCCCCAACCCCAATTCCCAAAATTTAAATAAGTCCCAAGAATTCCATCCCAGATCACTCCAGGGACTGGGGTTCACTGGGAACAGTGGGAGGGAAATTCCTGGAAAAATCCATCCCAGTCCCCAATTCCCAAAATCCAAGCCCAAATTCCCCAAAATTCCCCAAATTCTCCCAACTGGGGATTCCTCAGGCCAAAGTACCATCATTCCCAAAATCAGATCCCAGATTCCCCAAGCCCAAGTCCCAAAATTCAATGGGAAAACATTCCCAAATTCTGCCTAATTCCAAAATTTCCCAAATCCCAAAATCCCAGATTCCCCAATTCAAGTGCCAGTGGAAAATTCCCAGAATTCTGCCCCCGATTCCCAAAATCCTCAGATCCCCAGATTCCCAAATTCCAATCCCAAATGCTCAAAATCCAATCCAGATTCCCCAAAATCCCAAATCCTCCCAAATTCCCAAAAATCCCATCCCAGATTCTCCACTGACTGGGAAAATCTCCTCCTGAATTCCCAAATTCCCAAATTCCTAGATTCCACTCCTAAATCCCTAAAAATTGGGAATTTAATGATTTTAATGATTTTATTGGGAATTTAAAAGGATTTTGGGAATTTATGGGATTTTATTGAAAAATCCATTCCCATTTTATTGTTCCCAAAATCCTCTTTTTTTGAGGATCAATGGGACTTCTGCCTAAAATAAAAAATCTCTCCCAAATTCCGGCCTGGGGCCCAATCCTAAAAGTGGGGGCCCCTCTGGGGGTCCCGGCCTCCCAGGATTCCCCAAATCTCCTCCTAAATTTGGGGGTTCCAATCCCAAACTCCCCGGCCTGTGGATCTGCCAAAATCCCTGGGGGATCTCCCAAATTCCCCAAAATCAATCTGGGGGTCTGGGATCTGGGGGGGGTCCTGGCCTGGGGACCTGGGGGTCTGGGGGTGGATCTGGGGTCTGGGGGTCCGGCCTGGGGGTCTGGGGCCTCTGGGGGGCCTGGGGGCCTGGGGATCTGGGATCTGGGGGCCGGTGACCTGGGGGCCCAGACCCAAAATCTGGGGCCTGGGCCCAGATCTAGTCTGGGGGATCTGGGGGTCTGGGGATCTGGGGGTCCAGGAAAAATCCCAAAATCAATGGGGAAAATGGGGAATTTTTTTATTTGAAATTTCCCCAAAAATCCTGGGAATTTGGGGATTTGGGAATCAATGGGGAAAATTTGTGGATTTCCAAAATCCCCCAAAAACCCCCCTTTGCCTAAAAGGGAATTGGGTTTCACAAAAATAAATTTTGGTCCCCTAAAATTAACCCCAAAATTTGGGGTTTTAAAGAAGTTTTGGAGTTTGGGGGAAAATGCATAATGGAAGACTCAAATGCAGAAAATTGATAAAATCTGGGGTTTGTGTCCAAACCCCAAAATTTGGGGTTTTTGGGTTTAAAAATTCAAAAATCCCCCAATCCCCAAAATTGGGAATTTTTTGTATTTTGGGGGATTTGGGGTTTGGGGTTTTGAAAAATTGAATTTGGGGCCAATGAGGGGTCCAAAAATTCCAATGGGGAAATCCCAAAAATCAAAAATCAAAAATCCCAAAATCACACTAAAATCATTGGGGGAAATCCTGGGGTTTGGGGATTTGGGGTTTGGGGACCCCAAAATTTGGGGTTTGGGGTTTGGGGAAGAGAAACCCCAAAATCCACCTGGGAAACCCCCAAATTTGGGAAACAAAGGCTATGTCTAAAGGCTGCTCTTCGTCTTTTCATTTATTTTTCATTTGTTTTTTTTCTTGGGCTGTTTTGAGTGCTTTAGTGAATCAAACAAAAATGTACAAGGAAATAAATGTTATAAATGTTAAGAGGCACATATCAAGTTACTTTCATGCAGAGATGTTAAAGGGATTTGTATCTTCCTTTTTATAATTTCTGTGAAAATAGGTCCTCTTGTCAGTGGTCAAAGGGACCTAGTTTAGGAAACCTTCTTTAGGAGATTTCCATGAGGACCCTTTTATTTGTGGGATGAGGGACCAGAAACTGCAGGAGGTTGGGACCCCAAAGGTACTAGGATTGTCTAAATGCAGTTCTTGGGACATCTCTAGATATGTCCCAAAATGCTCTAAAGGGATTGGGTTGGGATTGGGATTGGGATTGGGGTTAGGACCTAAGATTTGGATTGGGAAATGAAAAATTGGGGATTTGGACCCCAAGGATCGGGATTGGGATTGGGAGTGGGACTGGAACCCCAAACCCATTGACCAGGATTAGGATTCCCAGGATTCCATCCCTAAATCCCATTGGGGCCCCCATTGGAATTGGGAAATTCCCAGGACTAACATTCCCAGAATTCCAAGGGTCGATTCCCAAAATTCTGGATTAGATTAATTGGATCCCCAAATCTCAAATCCTTTTGGAACGATTGGGATTAATTGATTAGGACCTCCCCAAATCCCTAGGATTCCTTTCCAAAATTTCAAAAATCCAATTGGATCCCCAAAAACCCTCTCAAAATTAGGATTCAGGATTGGGATTAGGATTATCCGATTAAAAGATTCCCCAAAATCCTATTTTATTAGGACTGCCTCCAAATTCCACCCCATTAGGATCGGATTGATTAAGATCCCAAAGATCCCCAAACCCCCAGGAGCCGGCTGGGGATTAGGGAGCTGGCCATCCCGACCGGGATTAGACCGGGATTAGGATTCCTAGATCAGACTGTGGATTGTGAAATGAAAAATTGAGGATTAGATTGGGACCCCAAAATTAGATTAAGATCCCAAAATTCAGTTGGGACACAGCAGAGCCTGCTTAAGGACCCTGAAATTCGGGATTGGGATTCGGGCCCAAAATCAGGATCAGGATCCCAAAATTTAGGGACTGGGACCCGGGATTAGATTAGGATTAGACGAGATTAGATTAAGACTTGGGTTGGAGCGACCCCAAAACTCCTCATAAATTCCCAAAACCTTAAACTCAGTGACCCCAAACACCCAGAGACCCTGCACTGCCCCATGGTGAGAGTGACCCCAAAACCCAAACACCCAAAACCTCAAAACCCAAAACCCCAACCCAGTGACTTAAAATCCCCAAAATTTCCAAACACCGCAATCCCAGTGAGATTCTAAACACCCCAAAAACCCCAACCTAGTGGACTTTAAAATCAGAAAACCCTTAAACCAAAACCTAAATCAGTGATTCTAGTGACTTAAACCCCTTAAACTCAAACCCCAAACCTAGTGATTATTAAAACTTAAACCCCAAATACCCTTAAAAACCCCAACCTATGACCACAACACCTAAAAATCCTCAAAACCCAAAACCCAACTCAGTGACTTAACACTCCTGAAAACCCCAAACCCTAAACACCCCAAACCCCCAAACCTGAAAATTCCAATTTCCTCAAAACCTCAAAAACCCCAAAACCCAACCCAGGACCCCAACACTTCAAAACCCCAAAAATCCCAAAACCCCAAAACTAAAAAACCCCAAAACCCCAACCTATGATCCAGAAAATCCCAAACTCCAATTGAAATCCCATAAAATCCTATAAAAACTAAAACCCCACTGTCCCCATTAACCCCAATAAAATCAAAAAACCCCAGTCTCAGGATATTGCAGAAAATGCAAGGGTATTTTGGAAAGATTTTTGTGGGATAAAATCCAGAACTTAAAAGTACATATTTTCAACCAAATTTTAAACCTCACAGTGATTTTTAACATCATATTTTCAGAAAAAATTACTGATGGTGCTTTCACCATAAAATTTTTATAATTACCTGTATTTAATAAAACTGTTTATATCCTTGAGGATTATTTGGTGCAAATATATTTTATTAACATATTTTGGGGAAAATTTTGGCTATTTTCATTGCACTTAATTATAATTTTCAGGGTATTTTGGGGATAACCATTGAAACCCCAACAAAAATCCCAACAGCCCCAACAAAATCCCAGAGCAGAACCTAATAAAACCCTGATTCCACAACCCCACAGTCCCCATTAAAATCCCACAAAGCTTCCAAACCGGCCGGGGGGCCCTAATGCCCTGGTCCCTTTGGTCCAGTTCAGATGAAGAAAGTGCGGAAGGTGCCGGGCTGCCCCTCCTTCGCGAGTGTTTATATGTTTTTATAGGGTTTTTATGGGGTTTTTATAGGTTTGCAGGTTTTAATTGGGTTTTATTGGGGTTTTATAGATTTTATTGGGGTTTTATTGGGGTTTTTATTTAAGTTTTATTGATTTTAATTGAGTTTTATTAGTTTTTTATTAGATTAATAAATTTTGTAAGGAATTTAGTGTGTATTTATAGGATTTTAGGTGGGTTTTATAGGTTTTAATAGGATTTAATGGGTTTTATTGGGAATTTATCAGTTTTATAGGGGATTTTATTGGGATTTATTGGGTTTTTTTAGTTTTATTTTTATTGGGGTTTTATTGGGATTTTGGTGGATTTTATAGATTTTTGGGGGTTTTTTGGGGTTTTATTTTGGTTTTATTGGGGATTTTTGGGGTTTTATGGATTTTTTGGGGATTGGGGTTTTATTGGGGTTTTTGTGGTTGGGGTTTACTTATCAGATTTTTTGGGGGCCCACTTTTATTGGGGGCCTCAAATGGCCTTTACTGGGGCCTTGGGTTTTACATGGCGTTGTTTTCCCTTTTATTTGGATTTGTATGTTGGGGTTTTCCTGGGGTTTTGGGGTTTATGTAGGATTTTTGGGATTTTTTATTTAGGTTTTTCTTAGCATTTTTTTACTTTTTATGAAGTTTTAGGTTTTGATTTTTTTGGGATTTTTATTTTAGGTTTTGTAGGGATTTTGGTGGTTTTTTAATTGGGGTTTTTATTGGGATTTTTGTTTTAATAGGATTTTAGGGATTTTCTTGGGATTTTTGTTTGGGATTTTATTGGGATTTTATTGGGATTTTGTTGGGTTTTTTGAGGATTTTTTTTTTTTGTTTGCAGTTTTGGGGTTTTGGTGGCCCTGGGTTTTCTCCTGGGCAGAGGGTTTGGGGGGATTTTGGGATTTTGGGATTTTGGGGTTCTTTTAGGATTTTTTGGGTTTTAATTGGGATTTTTGGGGTTTGGGGCATTTTTTTTCCCTAGGATTTTATTTTGGGGATTTAGGGTTTTGTTGGGTTTTATTGGGGTTTTTCTCAGATATTTTAGGTTTTTTATTCTTAGTTTTATTGGGATTTTCTCCTGGGATTTTATTGGGGATTTATGGGATTTTATTGGGATTTTTAGGGTTCTTTGTTGGGGATATTTTTGGGTTTTATAGGGATTTTTTTGTGAAGTTTGTTTGGGATTTTGGGGTTTTTAATTTTGGGGTTTTATTGGGGATTTTGGGTTCTTTGGGATTTTTGTTTTGGATTTAATAGGATTTTGGGTTTTGATTTTGTTGGGGGTTTTGATTTTGGGTTTTGTGGGATTGGGGGTTTGCTAGGATATTTTGTTTTATTTTAGGGATTTTGTAGGATTTTTCCTAGGATTTTAGGTTTTGGGATTTTTATTTTTGGGGATTTTATTAGGTTTTATTGGGTTTTTTTGTTTTTTTATTGGGATTTTTTTTGGGATTTTGGCGCTCCAAAGGTTTTTTGTTGGATTTTTTCTTTGTAGGATATTTTGGGTTGGGATTTTTGGGGTTTGTGCCATTTTTGGGTTTTTTTTGGGGATTTTTGTTGGGATTTTTATTGGGTTTTTCTTTGTAGGTTTTTTTGTTTGTTTTATTGGGGTTTTTGGGGATTTTGGTGATGTTGGGGTTTTTCCTGGGAATTTAGGTTTATTGGGATTTTTCTTTATTAGGATTTAATGGGGTTGTTTTTAAGTTTTAGTTATTAAGGTTTTATTGGGATTTTGGGATTTTATTTGGTTTTTTTCTTTAGGATCTTTTTTTAGGTTTAATGGGATTTTCTTGGGATTTTGTTGGGGTTTTCTGGAATTTTTGGATTTTATGTGGGATTCAATTGGGGTTTTGTGTTGGAAGTTCAGGTTGGGATTTTTGGGTTTTTAGCCGGATTTTTTGGGTTTTTGGCATTTTTTTTTTTAATTAGGGGTTTATGTGGGATTTCCTGTTTTTGGATTTTGGGTTCTTTAAGGTTTTTGTTTTGATTTTATTTGGGATTTTTATTGGGTTTTCATTGGGATTTTTGGAATTTTTGGTGATTTGTTTTGGGTTTTATAGGATATTTTGGGTTTTCATATAATTTTTGGGATTTTACCATTTGTTTTAGGTTTTGCTGGATTTTAGATTTTAGCCTGCAGGGGGCTGTCGACAGGCAGGATTTTGCATATTTTTTAGGTTTTTTTGATGTTGGTTTTATTGGGATTTGTTTGGGATTTTACTTGGGGTTTGCATTGGGATTTTATTGGGGTTTTGGGGTTTTTGGGTTTTATTTAGGATTTTATTGGGATTTTTGCATTGGGATCTTTGTAGGATTATTTGGGTTTTATTGGGATTTTGGGGTTTTTGTGGCATTGGGTTTTTATTTTAGGGTTTGATTAGGGTTAATTGGGTTTTTGGGATTTTATATTGATATCGATATTTTAGGGTTTTTTATTTTGGGGTTTTATTGGAATTTTGGGACATTTGGGTTTCATTTTGGTATTGATATATCCTCATTTGTTTATCAATTTTGATTTGGATATTTTTATTTGCACACAGTTGTGATATTCCCATAGGATTTATTTGCATATCATTGGGATTTGGGGTTTTGATACAAGATTTTTGATTGGGGTTTGCACATCATTCTGATTTTTTTTAGGATCATTTGCATTGGGATTTTATATCATGCAGATTTTTAGGGTTTTTATTGATATTAATTTCCTTTTTTTATTATAATTTTGGGTTATCATTTTATATTGGGATTTTCATTTGGATTTTATCTGGGGTTTTATCTGGGATTTTGATCCAGTTTCATTTGCATATTGTTGGGATTTTTATTGCAGCCTCATTTGCATTTTTTCTGATTTTATTCTGGATTTTTGAATATTTCAATATTTTTTAGCTGTTTTATTAGGACTTTTTGGGGGTTTTGCTTATTTAGGTTTCAATCGGTTTTATAGTCTCATTTTTTGGGTTCTTTGTAGAGGCCTATTTTGATTTTTCTGATTTTTGACTTTTTGGGATTTTGTTTTTAATGACTTTTTGATCCAGCATTATTTTTGATTTTATTTGGATTTCTTTGGGATTTTTTTGGGTTTTGGGGATATTTTTCCTGGTTTATTTGGATTTTTATCTGATTTTTTTCCATTTTTTTGAATTTTATTGGATTTTTATTGGGTTTTTATTAGGTATTTTTTGGGATATTTTGAGGAATTTGGAGGGGTTTTGTGATATTTGGGGGGATTTTTGGGATTTTTATTGGGAATTTTTTGGGGTTTTTCAAATTTTAGGTTTTTTTTCCCCAGGGATTTTTATTTTAGGACGATTGGGGTTTAATTTAGGTTTATTGGGATTTTTTTGGGATTTTAGGATTGGGTTTTTTGAGATTTTAGGGATTTTATTGGTTTTATTGTGGATTTATTGGGATTTCTTAGGGATTTTTTTGTTTTATTTTCCACCCATTTTGGGGTTTTTTATTTTTCGATTTTTTGTAGGATTTTGTGGGATTTTATTGGGATTTTTTTTTTGACTTTAGGAATCTTGCAATTTTTCTGTTGGGGTTTTTAGGGATTTTTTTGGGATTTTTTTTTGGATTTTTAAGATTAATCTGATTTTTATTTTGATTTTTATTGGGATTTTTGGTTTTGGGAATTTATTGGGAAATTGTGGGATTTTTTGGAATTTGTTGGTTTTGGGGTTTTTAGGGATTTTTTTGGGATTTTTGTTAGACTTTTTGTTGGGATTTTTAGGGATTTTTATAGGGAGTTTTAGGAATTTTTTTGGGTTTTTTATAGGATTTTTGGGATTTTATTGGAATTTTTTTTGGGATTTTTGGGATTTTTAGGAATTTTTGGGGAATTTGTAGGGGGGTTTTTTCAGATTTTGCAGGGTTTTAGGTATGTTTTGGGGTTTTTTGTTAGGTTTTCAGGTTTTTGGGATTTTTTGGGATTTTTATTTTAGATTTTTAAGGGATTTTTTTGGGGTTTTAATGGGATTTTATTGGGATTTTATTGGATTAGAAGTTCTTTTGGGATTTTTTGGGTTTTATGGGATTTTTGGAATTTTTAGGGATTTATGGGATTTTTAATGGTTTTGTGGGGTTTTTGGGATTTTTGGGGGATTTTTGGGAACTGGAATTTTTGGGATTTTTATTGGGTTTTTTAAAGGGGTTTTCCTAGGTTTTGGGGTTTTGGGATTTTAAATTTTTGCTCAGGATTTTTTTGGGTTAAAGGGAATTTATTTTTGGGGAAATTGTGAATTTTTTTGGATTTTTGGGATTTTAGAGGATTTTGGTGGTTTTTATTGGGTTTTTATTAGATTTTTGGGGTTTTTTAATAGGATTTTTAGGGTTTTGGTGGATTTTATTAGGATTTTTATTGGGAATTTTAGGTTTTTTATTGGGATTTTTGTGGGGGTTTTAATTGGGAATTTTTATGGGAATTTTGGTGGTTTTTTGGGATTTTTAATGGGATTTTTGGATTTTTGTTGGGGATTTTATTGGGATTTTTGGGGATTTTTTTAGGATTTATTGGGATTTTTATTTCAGAGGGGAATTTTATTGGGATTTTGGGGGTTTTATGGGGTTTAATGGGATTTTTATGGGATTTTTGTTTTAATAGGATTTTTGGGAATTTATTGGGATTTTTACTTTCAGGATTTTAATGGGATTTTATTGGGATTTTTTGGGGGAATGGGATTTTGGGGTTTTAATTGGGATTTTTTGGGAATTTTTAGGATTTTTTTTTCCCTAGATTTTAATGGAATTTTTGGGATTATGGGATTTTAGTGAGTTTTTTTGGGTTTTAATGGGCCCCTAATGGGGTTTATTGGGTTTTGGCTCTTTATTGGGATTTTTTGGGATTAGGATTTTCACCTGCTTTTTATGGGATTTTTTGGGAAACTTTCCCAATTTTTATTTTTCCCAATTTTCCCATCCATTTTCTGGGATTTTTAGGATTTTTACATTTAATTTAAAACCAACATTTTTTGGGATTTGATTGACCCCTTTAATCACCTGTTTGGGGAAAATTTTCCCAAATTTGGGATTTTTAGGATTTTTGGGATTTTCCTGAATTTTGGGGATTTTTTGGGATTTTTTTTTTGGGGATTTTTGCTCAAATTTTTGGGTTTTTTAGGGATTTTTAGGTTTTTATTGGGATTTTGTAGGGTTTTTAAATTTTTTTGGGGTTTGTTTTCCAAAATTTTTGGGGGATTTTTGAGGTTTTTGGGTTTTTTTTGGGATTTTTTTGGGATTTTTATGATTTTTAAAGGAGATTTTGGGGATTTTTAGGATTTTGGAATTTTTGGGGATTTTTCCCCATTTTCCCCAATTTTTAGGTTTTTTTGGGGTTTTTTGGGATTTTTTGGGATTTTTGATTTTTGGGATTTTTTTTTATAGTCCATTTTGAGGGATTTTTTAGGGTTTTTTGGGGATTTTTAGGAAAATTTTTTATTTTTTATATTTTTGGGGATTTTTGGGGATTATTTTGGAATTTTTTCCCATTTTTCCCATTTTTCAATTTTTAATTTTTTATTTTTGAAAATTTTTGGGATTTTTGGGGATTTTTAAAACCACTTAGGGATTTTTTTTGGGATTTTTGGGTAGGATTTTTGATTTTTAGGGGATTTTTGGTTTTGATTTTTGGGTTTTTGGGGATTTTCAATTTTTTGGTTTTTGGGATTTTAATGGGATTTTTGATTATTTTAGGTTTTGGGGGATTTTTGGATTTTTTTGGATGATTTTTTTTTAGATTTTTGAGGAATTTTAGGGGTTTTGGGGAAATTTGGGGATTTTATGGGATTTTTTAGAATTTTTTGGGATTTTGGATGATTTTTGGGTTTTTTTATTTTTTGGGGATTTTTGAATTTTTGGGGATTTTCGGGTTTTAGGGTTTTATTTTGATTTTGGGGTTTTTGATTTTTTGGAAATTTTTATGGGATTTTTTTTGGGGATTTTTGGGGGATTTTTGGGATTTTTGGGATGTTTTAAGGTTTTGGGGATTTTAGGGATTTTTAAATTTTTGGGGAGGATTTTAGGGGATTTTGGGGTTATTTTGGAGATTTTTGGGGATTTTTTGGGATTTTTATTTTTGGGGGTTTTTTAGGGACTTTTTGGGGGATTTTGGGGATTTTTGGGGGAGGTTTTGGGGATTTTGGATTTTTGGGAGATTTTTTAGGTTTTTGGGGTTTTTACCTTTTAATTTTGGAGGAATTCTCAAGTTTTTGAGGATTTTTGGGGATTTTTGGGGGGGTTTTTGGGGACCATTTTATCATTTCTTGGATTTTGGGGCAATTTTTCACGGGAATTTTTGGGGATTTTATGGTCATTTGAATGGATTTTGGGGCGTCCTCTCCAGGCTGACTTTTAGGGACCCCAGGGCGGGTTTTGGTCTCCATTGATTTTTTAACCGCTGCTGTTGCCCTGCGATTTTTTTTATTTTAGGATATCATGAGAGTTTGGGGATTATTTAGGAATTTTGGGAGGCCATCTCAATGCTGGGGGGAGGCCTCGTTGCATGAGGCGAATAAATTCGAGCGCCTGAGCCCCAGGATTTTAGAGATTGGCTCCGAATTTTTGGGGGATTTTTGGGAGCTGATTGGCTCAGGAGCCTCCGAAGCCGAACCCCTTCCCGAAGCTGATTGGTGCACAGGTGAGAACTCATTGCATAATTGAATACATTGAATAAATTTCAGGGGTTAAATGGGATTTTTTAGGTTCCGGAAGCCGAACTTTGGGGCATTGGCCCGATGTTAACTTCAGGACCCTGACCTTTGACGTGCCGAACCGAAGCCGGATTGGCCAGGGAGTCCGAGCGGTTCCGATTTCGGCTAATTTGAATACATTTGAATAGATTTTAGATCTTGCTGAAGGTTTAAAATTAGATTTAGGGGATTTTTGTGTATTTCAAGGGAATCAATCGAACCTGCATCGATCGACACCGATCAATATTGGTAATAGGGAAATCAATCAACAAAGGAATCAATCAAAAACACCCAAAGATAAGGGTTAAACTGCCTGAAAGGGTTATCAATCAATCAATATTGGGTTAAGAAATGTGAAATCAATCAATGGTTAAAAATTGACAAAAAATCAATCAATCAAAATCAATCAAGGAATTTATTAAGTCGGTTACGAGGAAATTAAAATAATGGAGCAATCATCAATCAAAATCTCAAAATGGTTAAATTGGTTGGAGGAAAAATCCATTCAATCAATTAGGTTAATCAATCAATCAATTAAAAATAATTTGGTTTGGAAATCAATCGATCAAAGGAATTAATCAGTCAATCAATATCCAATATCGTTCAATATCGAAACCGATCCATTGATCGATTATTAATTAATTCATCGAAAAATCATCAATTAAATCTGGTTAATAATTATTTAATTAATGGGGATCGATTGCTTCATTAAAGACGATTAATTAGTGAAATTTTATAATTAATATTGACATTTAATTGATTCATTGCACAGATGTAATCGATAATTAATATTGATTAATCGGGAAAGTTTAATTTTAAATTTTTGAATAATTAATAATTAATAATTATAATTAATAATTTGGCTTAATAATTAATAATTAATAATTGATACAATAAAAAATTAAATATCGATTAATTAGGCCTCAAATTGAATTAATTTCATTAAACTTCTATAATTAATATTGATTATTTAGGGGTTAAATATGGATTCGTTATTGAAACCCCAATTAATTAATGAAATAATTAATAAAATGGGAAATAAATGGAATTTCAATGGGAATCAAATGGGAAAATTTAAATAAAATTTGAATAAAATTTGAATGAAATTTAAACAAAATTTAAATAAATTTAAATAAAATGGGAAATTTCATGGGTTTTAAATGGGAATTTTGAAAATGGGAGAATAAATGGGAATTTTAAGGTCTAATTTATTTAAATTTATATATAATTTATATAAATTTTACTAAAATTGGGAAATTTTGGAATTTAAATTTTCAGGAAAAAAATGGGAAAAAATTTGAAATAAATTGAATTTAATTCAGAATAAAAATGAAAATTTGAAAAATTTTAAATAAAATTGAAAAAATTTGGGGTAAAATTTAAATAAAATTTAAATTTGGGGAAATTTAAATGAATTTAAATGGGAATAAAATTTGGAAATTTTGAATTTCAATTGGGAAATAAAATGGGAATAAAATTTTGGAATCTGGTGGGAAAATTTTAAAAAATTTACAGGAAATTTAATAAAATTTAAATAAATGGGAAATTTTGGGGTCCAAATGGGAATAAATGGGAATAAATTGAATTCTTTAAATAAAATGGAAATAAAAAAATCAGAAATTTGGGTCTAAATTAAATTTTTAATAAAATTTGGGAAATTTGGGGTCTTAATGGAATAAAATGGAAAAAATGGAAATAAATTGAATTTAAATTAGAATGGGAATAAATAAAAAATGGAAATAAATTAAATTTAAATGGGAATAAAATTAGGAATTTTAATGGGAATAAAATAGGAAATAAATTGAATTTAAATGGGAATAAAATGGGAATTTTAATGGAATAAAATGGGAAATAAATTGGGAATAAAATGGGGGAATTTTTTAAATTTAAAATTTAAATAAAATTTAAATAAAATGGGAAATAAATTGAATTTTAATGGGAATAAATGGGAATTTTAAAATGAGAATAAAATGGATAAATTAAATAAATTTGAAAATTTTACATAAAATTTAAATAAATTTAAATAAATTTAAATTTTGGGTAAAAAGGAAATTTTGGGGGAAATTAAAATTTTGGAAAAAAAATTAGGGAAAAATGGGAATTTCGAAAAAATTCAAAATGGAATTTTGGGGTGAAAAAATTGGAATTTTTTTAATTTTGGGGGAAAAAAAAATTTTGGGGGGAAAAAATTTTGGGGAAAATGATTTTGGGTGAAAAAGGAATTTTGGGGGGAAAATGGATTTGGGGTAAATGGGAATTTTGGGTGTAAATATGGGAAAAATTTTGGGGAAAAATTTTAGGGGGAATTTTGGGTGAAAAGGATTTGGGTGTGGAATTTTGGGGAAAATGGGAATTTTGGGTGTAAAAGGAGAAAAAAAATTTGGGGGAAAAATTTTTGGGTAAAAAGGGAATTTTGGGGTGAAAAAAATTTTTGGGTAAAAAATAGATTTGGGGTGGAAAAAATTTTTTAAGGGAATTTGGGTGAAAAATGGGAATTTTGGGGGGAAAATGGGAATTTTGGGTGAAAAAAAATGGAATTTGGGGTAAAAATGGGAATTTTGGGGGAAAAATGGGGATTTTAAGAATTTGGGGGAAAGGAATTTTGGGTAAAAATTTGAATTTTGGGGAAAATGTAAATTTTGGGGAAAATGAATTTTGGGTAAAATGGGAATTTTGGGTAAAAAATGGAATTTTAAAAATTGGGGATTTTGGGGTGAAAAATGGGAATATTGCATAAATTTGAATACATTTGAATAAATTCTGGGGGTTAAACCAAGGATTTTTAGAGTTTTGGATTTTGGGGATTTTGGGAATTTGGGCAGGAACCTCTAGCGGCACCCATACCGCGCTGTAATAGCCAGGCGCTAAGGTGAGACCTCATTTGCATAAATTTGAATACACCTGAATAAATTTGGGGGGTTAAATGGGATTTAAAGTGTGTCAGATTTTGGGTTGAATTTGAGGGATTTGGAGTTCAGTTTGGGGGGATTTTGAGGATTTTGGGTTCAATGTTGAAGATTTTGGGTTCAATTTTGGGGATTTTGATTAATTTGGAGAATTTGGGGTCTTTGGGTTTTTTTGGGGAAAAATTTGGGATTTTTAAATTCATTTCAGTATTTGGGGTTAAATTTGGGAGATTTGGGGTTGGTTTAGGTTTTAATTTAAAATGGGATTTTAACGCCAAAAATTTGGGATTTTTTTCTGTCAAAATTTGGGATTTTTCCTCTTTTTAGAGGAGATTTTCAAATTCCCAAATTTTGAAATCCCGGCAAAAAACCCTGAGAAAATCGGACCCCATTGGATTTTTAGGGCGATTTTGTGCCAAAAATTGGAATTTTTAGGTCAATTTTCCATCCCAAAAAATCGAATTTTTAGGTTGATTTTTCTCCCAAAAAATTGGAATTTTTAGGTCAATTTTCCTCCCCAAAATTTGGGATTTTTAGGGCGGGATCTCAGGAAAAATTGCAAAAAAATTCAAATTTTGGGAGAAAATTTGGGGAAATCCCAAATTTTAGGAAAAAATCCAAATTTTTAAAATCCAAAAATCCTTAAAAATTGCCAAATTTTGGCAAATCCCAAGTCCTGACCTTAAAATCCCAAATTTTTGGCTCAAAAATCTAAATTTTACATTAAAATCCCGAATTTTGGCCCAAAAAATCCCAAATTTTGGCAAAAAAATCCCAAATTTTGGCTCAAAAATTTCAAATTTTGACCCAAAAATTCCCAAATTTTGGACCAAGAAATCCCAAATTTTTGGCATTAAAATCCCAAATTTTGACCCAAAAATTCCCAAATTTTGGACCAAGTAATCCCAAATTTTTGGCATTAAAATCCCAAATTTTGACCCAAAAATCCCAAATTTTGGCATTAAAATCCCAAATTTTGGCTCAAAAATTCCCAAATTTTGGCTCAAAAATTCCAAATTTTGGCCCTAAAAATCCCAAATTTTTGCCTTAAAAATTCCAAATTTTGATCCAAAAATTCCCAAATTTTGGACCAAAAAATTCCCAAATTTTTAGCATTAAAAATCCCACATTTTTGGCATTAAAATCCCAAATTTTGGCCCGAAAATCCCAAATTTTTATAGAATTAAAAATCCAGGTAAAAATCCAAAATTTTGACCCAAAAATCCCAAATTTTTGGCGTTAAAATCACAAATTTTGGCCCAAAAATTCCCAAAAATTTAGGATTTTAATGACCAAAATTTGGAATTTTTAACGCTAAAAATTTAAAAATTAAAATTTTAATGCCAAAAAATTGGGGAATTTTGATCAGAAAAATTGCCAAAATTTGGGATTTTGAGTCCAAAAAATTTAAGGCAAAAATTTAGGAATTTTAACCTAAAATTTAGGATTTTAATTGAAAAATTTGGGATTTTGGGATTTTACCCCAATTTGGGATTTTAAGCAAAATTTGGGATTTTTAAAATTAATTTTTGGGAAATTTTGAATTTAAATCCCAAATTTTAGCTTTTGGTCAAATTTAGGATTTTAATGCTAAAAATTGGGATTTTAAGGCAAAATTTGGGATTTTTTTTTCTGTTAAAAATTTTTCCCCGCTCATTTTTGGAGTTAAAATTTGGGATTTTTGGGGAGGTCGGCAAAAAAAACCCGGAGAAAATCGGACAAAAATTTCAGACTTTTTGGCCAAAATTTGGAATTTTTATAGGTGCCATCCCAAAAAATTTTTAACGCCTTTTTCCCCAAAAAAATTTTAGGTTTTTCTGTCAAAATTTGGGATTTTAGGATTTTCCTCATTTTCCCTCCCAAATTCCCAAATTTTGGTTTTAACGTTTTAAATTCGAAATTTGGGAAAATTCCCAAAAAACCGGGAGAAAATGGACCAAAATTGGAATTTTTAGGGTGATTTTGGGTCCAAAAATTGGAATTTTAGGTCAATTTTCCATCCCAAAAATTTGGGAATTTTTGGTTGAATTTCTCCCCAAAAATCCAAAATTTTTAATTTTTGACAAATTTGGGATTTTTTATGCCAAAAATTTGGGATTTTTAAGCCCAAAATTTGGGATTTTAATGCCAAAAATTTGGGATTTTTTGGGTCAAAATTTGGGATTTTAACGCCAAAAATCTATTTTAATTAAAATTTGGGATTTTTGAGTCCAAAATTTGATTTTATGCCAAAATTTCAAATTTTTGACCAAAAATTTCAGATTTTTGGACCAAAAATTTAGGATTTTAATGCCATTCAAAATGAATTTTTTTACAAAATTTGGGATTTTTTAATCAAAATTGGGATTTTAAGACCAAAATTGTAATTTTAACCCAAAATTTGGGATTTTCCCAAAATTTGGGATTTAATGCCAAAATTTGGGATTTTTGGTCAAATTTGGGGATTTTGGCCCAAAATTTCAGAAAATTTTGGACTAAAATTGAATTTTTAATACTAAAATTTGGGATGTCCAAAATTTGGGATTTTAGGTTTAAATTTTTAATGCCAAAAAATTTTAATTTTTAAATTTGATTTTTAACCCAAAAATTTGGGATTTTTAATGCCCAAAATTGGGGATTTATCCCAAAATTTGGGATTTTAATGCAAATTTGGGATTTTAAATTGGGATTTAAAAAATTTTTAATGAAAATTTAATCCAAAATGGGATTTTTAAAATTTTTTAAAATTTTGGATTTTTAAATCCAAAATTTGGGATTTTTAATTCCAAAATTTTTTTTTTAATGCCAAATTTAATTTTAAAAATTGGGGGTTTTAATGCTCGAATTTGGGATTTAATGAAATTGGGATTTTTTTTAATTTTAAATTTGGGATTTTAATTTTAATGAATTTTTAAAATTTGGGAAAATTTTAATTTTTATTGCCAAAATTTTTAATGATTTTTTAATCCCAAAATTTGATTTTTAATGCCAAAAATTTTGGTTGATTTTAATTTGGAAATTTGGGAATTTTTAATAAAAATTTGGGTAAAATTTGGGATTTTAAATTTTGGATTTTTAATGCCAAAAATTTGGAATTTTTTGGTTAAAAATTTATTTTTTAATTTTAAAATTTTAATTTTAATTTCCAAAAATTCCTGGGAATTTTTACCCGAATTTGGGATTTTTAATGCCCAAAATTTGGGATTTTATACCAAAATTTAGGATTTTAATGCCAAAAAATGGAATTTTAATGCCAAAAATTGAATTTTTAACCCCAAAATTTTAATGCATTTTTGGCCAAAAATTTGGGGATTTTTAATTGCCAAAAATTTTAAATTTTTACGCCAAAATTTGGGATTTTAATGAATTTGGGATTTTTAATGGAATTTTTGGCTAAAATTTGGAATTTTTTGGCCAAAAATTGGGATTTTTTAGGTCCAAAATTTTATTTTAATGCCAAAATTTGGGAAAATTTATAAATTTTTAAATTTGGGATTTTTAATCAATTTGGGAATTTAATGCCAAAAAATTTTTAATTTTTTTATCAAAATTTGGGATTTTAAATTACCAAAATTTGGGATGATTTTTAATTTAAAATTTGGGATTTTTAAAAATTTTGAAATTGGATTTTTAATGAAATTTTTTTATGAATTTTGGGATTTTTTGGGTCCAAATTTGGGATTTTAAGACCAAAAATTTGGGATTTTAACGCCAAAAATTTGGGATTTTTTGGGTTAAAATTTGGGATTTTTTATGCCAAAAATTGGGTATTTTTAACCCCAAAAATTTGGGATTTTTAACCCAAAAATTTCAGACTTTTTGGCCAAAAATTTGGGATTTTTAATGCCATAAAATGGTATTTTAATGCCAAAATT